>CAVLGW020000145.1:0-34266 GCA_963669155.1 Arbacia lixula
ACCCTAAGTAGTGATCCATCTTTGCACCATGTTTAGTTGGTAATGTACCATTGGATTTGGATTTGTTGTGAAAAATATAAAGTTTGGGGCAATTTTTAGCCAATTTTGGCAAAGTTCATTGACCTTTGACCTCTGACCTTTCAAGAATTTTACCAAAAATTTCATCAGTCTATCCTCAAGTAGTGATCCATCCGTAGGGAGACAGAGAGACAGATAGAGACAGAGCCATGGAAAGGGACAGAGAGAGAGAGAGAGAGAGAGAGAGGAGACGCTGACAAACATACATACATAAATGTATCAGGAGATATAGAGAGAAAGAGGAGGAGGAGGAGGAAGAGGAGGAGGAGAGAGAGAAAAAAAATGGATATGGTGAGAGAGCGGGTAGAGAGAGAGAGAGAGTGAGAGAGAGAGAGAGAGAGAGAGAGAGAGAGAGAGAGAGGGGGGGGGAGAATCCCCTTGTGGGAAGCGAATCGGCTCTTTTCCTCCCTGCTCTTTTCTTTCTTACACACACACACACACACATAAACACTCCACACACAAACACACGCACACACATACACATTCAGTTGTAACGTCTGCCCATCCACCTTGACATGAACCGGCGAGAAGTCGTCAATATTTGTTTCACAAGCATTGACAAAGTTTAATAGACGGGTGAGGCAATAATGAACCATCATACTTTTGCTGAAATATCATTAGAAAGCGACATATCCTTAGAAAAAACATGTTTTTCCACGCCAACCATTTCCAGGGAATATGTGGGACGTTTCGTCTTGCCTAGTCGAAATAATGGTTTGCAGTCAAACATCACGACCAGACATCTCGTGTCTCAATCCTCCGGGGCTGTGAAAACTGAAGG
This sequence comes from Arbacia lixula, assembly GCA_963669155.1. Lineage (NCBI taxonomy): Eukaryota > Metazoa > Echinodermata > Echinoidea > Arbacioida > Arbaciidae > Arbacia > Arbacia lixula. Next base: position 860 of record CAVLGW020000145.1, read on the forward strand.
GCGCCAGCTTGCGGCAGCCTTTGTTGCAGCTGTTGAAATAATTTTCCGAGGGGATGCACAACTCTAGCTGTTTGTGATTGCCTGTACTAGGCTCATGACTTAATTTAACCAAGGATGTTTAAGTACATGGATAAACATTGCTTTGAACAAGGTTTGAAGCCACCACCTAGTATTCATGACTAGCATCTGCTCTCAACAATATGATGCATACGCGATTGCGTCACGTTCACCTGGATTTTATAATAGGTTATAAAATTATGCATTCATTATACATGCATACATTTCAGCTTTCGCTGCTGAACTTTTAATTTTGTCGCTAAGTTCTTGTTATGTAGTTAATAAGAACAAGCGAATACAACATTTGATACTTTTTAGATGAAATACTAGCTTGGGCGCGGCTGGGCAACGTTTTTCATGTTACTTTTCTGAAAGGAAAATATCTGAAAGTAACGTTTCATGCAATTTTTCAATGGAATATGATGCGGAGCATTATGAAATTGAGACTTTTATACTGCAACTTAATATCACGTTTAGAGCCTTTTTTTACCACATTGTAACAATATTCCTCAACTGAATCTTTATAGATGCATCGTAGGTATGACATGTCACAACTGCGCAAGCATATGGGGTGAGGATATTTCCCCAAATTCTTCTTCGCATCCGATTTGGTTTATACGTCAAATCCAGGCTTCGAACATGGGAGATCAAAGAGCAAAACTTTGTAAAGCGTTCTTTTGTGACTAGAAAAAGAGTACAATGAATCCGCATTAATTAAACGGCAGCTGAATATCCAGTGGTGAAACATCTTTGATTTAACTCTCTCACTACCATGAGGATTGAGATGTATATAGTAAGCCAATAGTTCGTACTGTAAGGTGTAACATTTTCAACAATTCATATCAGGGTGACAATAAGACGCCATTACGTCTCAAACCATCTTGTAGGAACTGTTCTGGGGCCCCGTTGCATAAAACTTTCAATTAATGGTAACTCCGTCATCAATGGTAACTACCATGGTAACATCGCGCAAGAGCCAATCAAATTCAAGGTTTCCATTGAAGTTTCCATTGACAGCAAAGTTACCATTAATGGTAAGTTTTATGCAACAGGGCCCTGGACTATAAGCGAATTGTGTTCAAAGCATAGCGTGATAATGTAAAGACATAATATTACAAATAGTGACACTATTGCTTACTAAATGAATCGTTACTAGTAATAGCAACCGTTCGTTCGATTCCAATGAGTTTTGACTTATTTACATGGTAAAAGAAGCGTTGATAATGAAAAGCAGCAATACTAACAATCTAAACCCTGACACACGACATTATTCCTTTCATTTTACACTCTGAAACCAATTGATACGATTGCATTAAAGGGAAGAGCGACCTCTCTCGTTTATCAGTGAACTTGTTAGCCTTCATATAGGTCATGAATTATACCGGAAGTAAATTGCATGATGGGATGGCGAAATAAGGGAGTAATTGAAATCAAAGGATTTGAACATATTCATTTAAAATGATAACAGTTAAAAGAACAAAACAGACGCGAGTTGATCTTTAGATTGCTTAGTAATTGATCAATTGATTAGAATCGTGTATTGTTTGATTGGTTGCTTAGTAGGTAAGTCTATAATAGATAGATACTGGTGTTTTAACCATGTGTGTGCCTCACAAATGCTGCTCTATGGGATCTCTGTGTGTGTGGGTGAATCATCTGACACAACTTCCAATATAAACAATAATAATCATTATATTTCTCTGAGTGTTCGTTTCATAAATCAAACTCTTCATGTGTCATGCTTATGGCGAAAAAGAACAACTCTTTACATAAACAATAACAACTATTACATTTCTATTAATGTATATGTTTATATGAGTTAAACTATTTATTCGTCATGTTTATGGCGAATAATAACTCATCAAGCTGGTGTTAGCTAAATATCTCGTCTGTAATACCTCATTCGTGAGACAAATGTACTTTCTCTATGATTTGTTTGTATGGCTGGTGCAGAAAATGTGACAGTGGCATTCTTGTTTACGATTTAACCGAGCAAATCGTTCATAATAGGATTCGTGATATGACTGAGAATATGCATTTCCTAAGCCTCTATTATTTTTGGTTGGGTGGGCGCACCCTTCGTAATACTGTTTGCGCGCGGATTAACACTAATGGATGTAGTGGGGTCGGGTACTGGGGAGTAGGGTGAGGAAGGGGGGGGGGGATAGAGGGGTGGGATGAGGAAAAAGAGAGGGGAGGGGTACTACTAGGTAGGTAGGGGAGGGAGAAAGGGAGAGGGTAGGTAATATCAGATAGATGGATTAGAGAGAGGGAGAGAGAGAGGGGGTGGTAGAGGGGGGACGAGTTACACTAGCTGTGGAAGGGGGGAGGGGGTAGAGAGGTGGTCATACTGGTTTAGGTGTGGTGAGGGAGAAAGAGAGAGAGTTGTGTAATGTTTATTAGATAGATGAGAGAGACAGAAAGAAGAAGAGAGAGACAGGGAGACAGGGAGACAGAGGCACAGAGATAGAGAGATAGAGAGAGAGAGAGAGAGAGAGAGATAGGAAAGGGAAGGGAAGGGGGCGAGTGAGAGGAAAGGGGGGAGAGGGAAATACAGATGGAGAGAGAAAGAGAGAGAAAGAGAGAGAGTGTGAGAGAGAGAGAGAGGAGATGATTAAATTACATTCAGTACATACAATATTTTCCTTTAAATATGCATAGGTCAAGAACCCTGCTTGAAGTGAACAATTATTACTTTTCCCTCGAAGCACCATTTACAGTTAATATTTCACTTTATACATGTTGAGTCGTGTGTCTGGTAGAAAAAAAAAGCGTGACTTTGTCATCCAGTAATGATAAAAAGATGAGTCATATTTTAGCACAAATTCCCTCATAGCGGCGATAATTCATCATAAATCTAATTTCGTGTCGCTCCCTCGCCATGCTCAATGCACTTCTACTATCGGTCATGCCTAGAATCGGCTATGCATAGTATCGAACATGCCAAGTATCGGTTAATCCTTATTCTCGACCGTGCTTGGTATCGGTCATGCCTAGTATGGGCCATACTGTATCTAATATCGGCCGTGCCTAGTACCGTATCGGTCATTCCTCGAATCGACCATGCCTAAGGTTTTTGTAAACAGCTTCAATGTATTAATAATTTTACCGTCTCATTTCACAGTCGTGTAGCAAATTAATGCTACCGAATACGACAGCTATGTTCACATCATTAATTTCACATAATCACAGTACATACCGTGATGAGGGTGATTGTAAATTGAAGTGAAAAAACCCCTCTATAATGATGCAATGCACGTGAAAATCATTTAGAGAGTTACGGAGTTTTATCATTTACATTTGTTTTTAGTTTTATAGTCTAGGTCTTCTGATGATCTCTTTAATGTGAATGTTGTATTAATTCTTCGTGTGTTAGGTGTGCATTATATCACCAAAAATTCACACAAAATTTTAGTTTATACATTGAGCACTAGTTTATACTACACAGGAAGGGCTAAAGATGGCCCGTCCCTTTGACAAACATCTGCAAACTTCATGAAAGTGTGCACATATTTAGCACGTATCTTTGGGATACCCACTGTCAAATTTTAAGGTTAGAGGTACAATGACCCCTGTAGAATATATGAAAATCTAACTAGTTTTCACTGAGATTTAACTATTTTCGTGGTACGAAAAAAGAAAGCTCGATCAATTATCGAAGATTTTTTTTTCCTCAAACAAGAATATTACGCTTTGTCGATTCCAGGGAAAGGTTTTATAGCCACTATCTCTCTCTCAAATGATGACAAAGTCAAAGAACTTTCAGAATTAGGTCTGCAAAAGGGGCGGGCTAACTTTAAGGTTACCATTGGTTACCAAAGGAATGTATGGAGGCTAAACCATTGTTTATTTATTCATTAATTCAACTGTTATTGTCCACAGATAAAATGCAAATTCCAAAATAGTGTTTATTTTTCAATGAACTTTACATGGTATTTGTATTATGTAAACCATCTTGTGTTACATCTCAAAGCAGGGCCAACTTGGAAAACAGTGTTCAACCACTGAAGGGGCTACCCTGGGTAAATAATACTAATAAACATATTAAAAATATATTTCTCTCAGATATTTTTTATCCATTCACCTGCCGCTGTATCTGTGTGTTTCTGCCTTATCATTTAGATGAATATTTTGTCACACACCTAATACATATCATAAAGGACAAGCAAACTTTCATAGATTTATTCCGAATGGCACAATTTCTTCATTTTTGTTTAAAAGTCTACTTGAACGTTTCGTCCTCCATTTTTTTTTTTATATTCAATCATGGTTATGGTGAACCAACTGTGGGTCGTGAATCGCTATTACAAAAGTCATGAAATTCTGGACGGATCAGCATTAGAAATCAACATCACTTTACGCAATTGAAATGAATGTTTTTGTGTACTCTGATGAACATTAATGTTTTGAAACTGAATTTTGTTGTCTCAAAATTCAAACTTATTACTGCATTTTATGCTACTATTGCGTAATATGTATATTGTTAATGGGTATTTTGTTGTAAAGCAATTTACGAAATGAAATCACTCTCCTGTTGATACTCTCTTTCAAAAAATAAACACACTGATTATTTTAATCCCTATACCTCTGAAGACATGGTGTGAACGCGACTACGGCAGTGGTACTGCTGCGTTTACACACTCACTGTATGAGGGAAGAAGAAAGAACACCAGCATCCTGAAAAAACGGAGTAATCGTGGTCATGGAATCACGACTGGAGCAGCGGCAATGGCGTGTTTACATGCTAATCGTATAACAAAATGAACGAGCACCAGTTTAACAACGCGGATTATGTATAGTATATAAGCAGCACAGGCGCGTTTACAAACTCACTATATAGATGGAAAATAAAGGTTTATCTAGGCGGAGTAGCCTATTCATGGTGGTGAGAACGCGCCCAAAGTGGCGACACTGGCGCGTTTGCACATTTCTTATATGGAGGAAAAATAAAGGAATATCCACGCGGAGCATTCATTGCGATGAGAACGCGCCAGAAGTGGGGATACTGAGGCGTTTACACACTCGCGCCCTATGGAGGAAAAATAAAGGAATATCCACGCGGAGCATTCATGGAGATAAGAACGCGCCCAAAGTGGCGGCACTAGCGCCGCTCCCTCCTCCCGATCTTGTAAAGCTGGCGAAATACTTCTCCTCTCTCAACCTCATTAGCCCTTCCCCCTGCTTAACCACTTAAACCCGTGACTCAACAAACACTTGTGTGCCAGGTCTGGACATAGAAACAGACAGTACAGCCACTCGTCGGTGGGTAATGAAGATACCATGAAGAAGAAAAAAGATAGATACAGGTTACTATTTTTTGATATTACGTCATGTGTCCTTAACCTCTACAGCCGCCCCACTTCTTGACTTACTCCACTTATTTGTCTTCTTCCTCTTCGTCCCTCGTTTCTCTCTCTCACTCTCTCTCTCTCTCTCTCTCACTCTCTCTCTCTCTCTCTCTCTCACTCACTCTCTCTCTCTCTTCTCTCTCTCTTTCTGTCTGTCTGTTTCTCTCTCACCTCCTCTCTCTCTCTCTCTCTCTTTCTTTCTCTATCTCTTTCTCCCCCTCTCCAACTCTCTGATCTCACTTTTCTCCATCCCCCACCGTGTCCTGCCCTCTCATCAAATTTATATCCTTATCTCTCACTTTCTACCCATCCAATTCTTCTCCCCAATTCTCATTATCTATCTTTCACGTCGTTGTTTCATGTATCCACGTCTATGTGTCTAAAGCGCCCCCCCCCCCTCTCTCTCTTTCACCTTCTTTCTTGTTTCCCACCTTTTGACATTCTTGCCTACAACCTGTCTGTTCGTTGGTTTGTATTATGTTATTCACATTTCTATCTTCTTATCTCGATCCTCTATTATCCATATTCCGATGTTGAATTAAAATAGTTACCCCATGTCCTAACAGATTTCCTTTTTTTCACTAAGTGTCATACCGTTTCTTTATCCAATTATCTCATCACTTGCCTCTATCCAAGTCTCATCTTCTCTTGATTCTTTCTCCCCTTCCCACCCCCAAACACACACACACACACACACACACACACACACACACACACACACACACACACACACCCTCCCCCCACACCCCCCCCCCCCCCACACACACACAGAGAAACACATACACAAACACATATTTCTCCATATTTCTTCCACAATCTCCCCTCTTCCTCCGTCTCCCGTCCCATCTCAGTCATCGGCCTAATCCTATTGTTGGCTTATTGATTTCTCTCTCCGCGGCCACCAGTCTCCGAGTGAGTTGCCCATTGGGGCAGAAGCCTTCGCCTTGACGCCAACCACTTAAAGGGATAGTTCACCCTGAAATTATTTTGGTTTCAATAAAAGGAGACACCTGAAAGGAACATCTTATTGAAGATTTGAAGGAAATCGGTCAGAGGAAAACAAATCTATTTGATTTGAAAGTTTTGATTTGGTGACGTCATGTGCGAGGTACTAACTTGAGTACTAACCTTTCCATAAATTTCCTTTTTTTGTTCTTTGCTGACATTATGGTCATAAATATGGGAGAGCATCTCGCACGGATGTCACAAAATCAACATTTTAAATAAAATAACTTTCTTTTCCTTTGACCGATTTTCGTTAAGCCTTCACTCATATGTTTCTTTCATGTGTCTCCTTTTATTGAAACCAGATGACTTTCATGGTGAACTATCCCTTTTAACGTCTTTCGGTGCATTCTTGGGTGGGGTGGGGACGAGCTGGGGTGGGGGGGGGGGTGGGGACGAGCTGGGGTGGGGGGTGGGGCTGGGGAAGCAGGGAGGGGTACATGCAGGTGTGGTGGGGCAGGATACCCATTTCTGTTCGTCTCAGATGGGAGAGTGTGTGTGTATCTTTATTTAACACGTATGTCGATTAAAGAGTGTGTATTTGAAATGGCATAACAATCTTTGCGTTTCGCTTTATATCGATGTATGTACATGTGTTTGTGTATAGATGAGGGTGCGGAAGAAAAAGAAATAAAGAGAGAGAGAGAGTGAATTCACATATGAAAATTGATAATGGAACTAAGAATAATCATAATTGCCAAAATAATCATAAAGATAACGAAATCTCTAAAGCAAAAATTTAAAATAACATTGTTGCTATGACGTTAGGGCCTGCAGGATGCTATTCAGCAAAAGCTGAATCATAGAAATAGAGAAATCACAAATGTAATAGTTGTACACTTTGCTACGGAAATTAGGCCAAAACACAATCTCATTAACACCCCCCCCCCCCCCCCCCCGGCATTACTTAAAACTTTCAAACCCTTCTACGCCCTCTGGCGGGCATGACGGGTAAGGCATGTTTCTCCCGGCATAGCAATATGGTTTTAGCGTTAATATCAAGTAGCAAAACACATTATCTCTTGTGACTCATACCCACCATCAGCTCTGGATTCTACATTTCCTCTTCTGTTTTTACTTTAAAAGTTATCATGTTAGAGAATCAGGAGTGTTTCAGCGTCGTTAACTCTTTTGGTGCAATCGAAACATTTTTGTAATACACTCGATTCCCATAGTTAGAGTTCTTTTACGTACAAAGGGTTAAGGGGGGGGGGGGCGTAGGGCGATGAGAGTGTGGGGCTTAACGAACTTTGGATCTGTGATGAGTGAAAAAAAAATCGATGCGTGTCGGCAAGTGTAAAAAGCACACCCCGCATTTGGCATCAGCCGTTTAATCCATTCAGCTTCCGGACCGAAAAGGGGAGAACGAGTATAAGAGGAAAAGAAAATGAGAGAGAGAGAGAGAGAGAGAGAGAGAGAGAGAGAGAGAGAGAGAGAGAGAGAGGGGGGGGGGAGGGGTGGGGAGGGGGAGAGGAAAGAGAGAGAGGGAGATGGAGAGAAACGAATAGATAGAGATAGGAATAGATGCATATAAAGGGATGTGGAGAGAGAGAGAGAAAGGGAGAGAGAGAGAGAAAGAGAGAGAGGGGGGGGGGGGAGAGAAAGAAAGAAAGGAAGATAGAAATAGGTGATAGGAACATTGAAATCTACGCAACTACATATTTGAAAGATGAAGAAAACAATGGGAAAGTGTAGAGCAGAGAAAGATACAGAATGTAAAAAGAGAAAGAAAGAGTAATATTCAAGTGAATTCATGTCATGTCTGCACTGTTTAATGAATACATGTACATTATGTGCACATAACACGTATGTGAATTGGTGCGTGTGTAAGTACGTATGTATGTATCTATGTATTAATGTGTACGTATGGATAAGCACACACATGCTTTATGGATGTGTATATCCCCCCCCCCCCCCCCCGCCCAGTATTATTCAAAATACTTCTAATAGATCACCGCTGCTACCGTGATCTCATTCAATGCCATGAGTACATTTCCGCATCAATAATTAACACTAATCCGTATAGGCATTCATTTCGCGCGGCATTCATAGCCTTCGATGAGTTAATGCAATGTAATATCAAGCAAAGTCCTTGGAAGGTGAACGCAATGCACAACCCAAACCGACCTGCGTCCAGTTTTAAGCTTATTATCATTTTAACTCGATGAGTATCGGACGAAGCGTGCTCAGTATATATTACGTGTATACATACGTGGTGCGGTATTGGAGCACCGACACACTCGGGGTTAAGATACGCTTTTGGCAGGTTTAGTGGTGGCATTATTGCGTTAGGGACGCACTGTCGCGGTGCCCCCCGTAACTTCCCCGTGTTGGGTTGCCCGAGGATAGGTGTTCTTGCTAATTGGCCTGATCCGTAACTTGTCACCTCCATAACCCGCGGAAAGCTTCGCTGCTTTGGCCTCGGGAGTCGGCAATGGGAGAGGACGAAGAAAACAAGAAACATGTGGTTAATTGTATATGAGTCATTCAAATCATATGCTGTATTCCAATTGATTGGTGCATGAAATAGCGCTCCCGTGGTGGTTTAGAAGCGGGGAAGAGCTGCTTAGATCTGAAAGGGAAGGTTCACCCTGAAATTATGTTGGCTTCAATCGAAAGAAATACAAGCAATAAGTTTCAATAAAGACAGGTTTCAATAAAGGCATAAATATGAAAGAAACATAATTTTCAGTTAAGTTTTGATGAAAATCCGTCAAGGGAAAAGAAAGTTGTGATCTTTTAAAATTTGGGGGTTTTTTTACTTCACGTGCGCGGTGCTCTCCCATATGTTGTGTACAAAATAATTCCATACCCGACAACGGAATGTCTTTTTTTCATACAGGTTTGTGTGTAAGAACGTATTTCTAATGATTTTCAGAAAAATGTACACAGCATAATGGGAGAGCATCTCGCAAATGACGTCACAAAATCAAAGCTTTAAAAGATCATAACTTCCCTATCCTTTGACGGATTTTCATCAAACCTTACTTAATATGTTTCTTTCATATTTCTGCTTTTATTGAAACTGTGATGTATTGCTTGATGTTCATCCTTTATTTCTGTTAAACAGAGATATGATTTTTTTTGGTGCATCTATTTGTCTATCTAACGGTGTGTTCACTGTTGTGCGCTTCAATATCTTATGGTGTGTTCTTTTGTTCCTATCCTTTGTTATTTCTTTGATTTCTTTTCATGTTCACTTTTTTCTTTGATTATCTATTGTTACATTTAGCTTCCATGGCTCCGAGCAAGTTAGAGTTAATAATAAAGATATATACGTCATGCCTTGAAGCTCCACTCGCTACCTCGCTTAACATGTACACCCCATCCCATCCATCCCCACCCCACCCCTCTTTATTCCCACAGCCCACGCCTCTGCCAATTAAAGCCAAAACATGCTGCAATGAAATCATTCAAACGCGCCCACCGTCCCCGACGCAATTTGTAATTTAATGTGCTTGATTTATTTGGCTATTAAGCGACGGATACCCCGCGGTTTCCATCACCTCAACACCGAGCGCAGTGACAAATTAATTATTCATGTCACATAACTCATGTAAGATTAGCGTGCACGATTTGTGTCCAGAAAGAAAACTGTGATAACCAGTTGAGCGTTTCTGTATCAGATGTACAATATATTGGGTGATATTGGATATGGCACAATAAAAGACAGTTACATATAATGTTATGCAATGAATTCTTCAGACTTTCGAACAGTTCTCATATGAGAGTACTTAGAGTTTGTCCTTGAACATGTTGTCACTTTTCCATTATTGTCGTCATCACCTACATGACAACCGCAATATATTTGTGCAAAACTTAGGTATGTTTTTGTTTCCCTACATTATTAGTGCACCGTGTCGTATCACGATATGATGTATTAAATTCACGTTTGTTACATCATGTTGTTGGGTAGGGTTACTTCAAAGAGTTTTGCAAGATTGGTCATATATTTGTCGTATCTGGCTCTCAAATCGCTTCATATTTGGTATAGCATATTCATCGGCATATCAATGAATACCTCATAATTTGAATATCATTATTATAATATTTTAAGGATGTAATTAAGCAAAATGCGAATATTATGTAACACTTAAATGAGCTGAATCTATGTTTAAGTACGGAATTTGATTTGACTAGACTCATCCGTGTGTTAAAAAGAATAATGTTCTAAACTATCAATATTGGCGTGTGCGTCAGCATTGTTTTCTTTGTAATGCTTCTTTCTTCAGTTAGGACTCAAGGAGGTTATTTCTATAACAGGCAGAATGTCTTAAAACGTAAGACGTAAAATCGCTTTCCCAGACTCATCTGGCTTCTTCTCATTAAGTTCAACTGTATAATCAATTACGCCGATGACGTCAGGAAAGTGCGCCTTTTTATTCGCCGGCGTTAATTACGCGGGACGGGCCGCTCTTTGTTCGGAATCAATGAAGCGTGTCTAAGACTGCTGCGCCCTTTGTTTTATGTCTCATTTATTATGCAATAGTTGTTACCAGCTTGCTGGGCCGCGGCACGTGCCTCCAACCCCCATCTCAACCAGGGCTAGATGGGGGAAATGGGAGCAAATGACGAGCTGAGATGGGATGGGATGAATGAGTCATTTGATGTCCTAGAAGAAAGGCAGTGATGGTGGAGGTATTAAAAATGAGATATATATTTCAGAATGAGAACGGTGAGGGGGAGAGGGAGAGGGAGGAGGGGGGCTGGAGGAGAGACAGATAGGACACAAAAAGAGAGATGAGGAAGAAAGAGAGAAGGAGAGAGACAGTGAGAGAGAGAGAGTGTGTGTGTGTGTGTGTGTGTGTGTGTGTGTGAGAGAGAGAGAGAGAGAGAGATAGAGAGAGAGATAGAGAGAGAGAGAGAGAGAGAGAGAGAGAGAGAGAGAGGCAGTGAGAGAGGGGGGGGGGGGCACAGAAAAGGTAGATGACAACCAGAAAGACTAACAGGAGCACACGAACGTATGAACAAGATTAAGATAAAAAATCGAAATCATTCCGCATTGGAGGTTTAAAACTTCTTCTGGAACATTGATTCGTATACGAACTCGCCCTGGAACCAATTCCATGCAGTCCCACTTTATCAAATTTTCAATTTTGTTCGATATCATTTCCATTATCACGAATGTTAGACGGAATTAGCTCGATTATTTGCTAGTAATACATATTTATCTTTATTTGTTATGTGTATATCTTATAAACTCATTGATTACGTTAATCTCTAAAATGATACATCTTTATGTGTTTTGTATTCAGTATAAATTGCTTTACAATGGAAACAATGAGATATGCAAACTATTGAATAGTAAATTCCACAACACTTTCAGAGGAATGGCGTCTAAATGAGAGAGGGGAAGAGAGGGAGAGAGACTGATGGTGTCGTTAAAACGTAGACAGGTGTCATATGTACAATATATCAAATTGCTATGTATCTTTGGGTTGCGTGTTATATAAGAAACTTAAGATCTGTGAATACGGTATAGATCTCCGACATTTTGTCTCTCATCTATAGACTACTCCGTAGAGGGACCCCATGATTATAATTTTTCAAAGTCGCCACTTTTTAACAAAAAAGAACGTTACTACGATGACGTAATATGTGATATCAGTTACATACACCCATACACAGGATGCTAGTCCAAATCTTTAATGTTGCATATTGGCGTTTTCCCAAACTGTATAAAGCCGCCACGAATATACAGAATGTTCTTATACATATATATCCGACTCGCCTTGCACGTACACATTGGGCTTCTTCTGCAACCTCGCGCGGCGGATTTCAAACCAATCCATACTCACTGGTTATTAAAAGCTGAAGCAGCATTCCGTCTTCATTAAAACTCATAAGTCTCTGTCGATGAGATGCCCTCAATCATACCGAGCTATTCAAAGGAGCACAGTGGGTGAAATATTAACGCGCTAGGCCGTATTGAATTAACGTTATTAACGACGGGATTAAAGGGCTATACTACTTTAAAGGGATATGTTACCCTGATGATGAGTTGGTTTTTATACAAGCAGAAACGTGAAAGAAATATATTAGTGAAGGTTTGACGAAAATCCGTCAGAGGATAAGAAAGTTATGATCTTTTGAAATTGCATTCTTGTGACGTCAGGTGCGAGGTGCTCCCCCATATGTTGTGTATAAAATAATTCCATAAATTGTCTTTTTTTCTGTTTTGACAACTGAATGATTTCTTTTTCGTAGAGGTATGTGTGTCAAAACGTATTTCTAATGTTGTATCAAATGCACAGGTAAAAGGATGCATATCTTTTTATTTTCCAAATAAATTGTAGGCCTACACAAATTACCGCACCTCGCACGTGACGTTACAAAATCAAAACTTTAAACGATCATAACTTTCTTATCCTTTAGTGGATTTCCAATAAGCCTGTTCCGTTCACGTGTCTCCATTTATTGAAAACAACTCAATTTTAGGGCGAACTATCTCTTTAAATTTGATGCCTAAGATTCGACATCGTTTTGATTGAGTGAATGTTATACTTTATTGAATAATTCATTAATACTAATTCCAATTGTCAGTGAGGGTTGAAATAATCCGCTATCAACCAAATACTGACTCGTTCAAACTTGGAGAGAGAATGACTGTAAGTGTAAAGTTCAATATAACAGATATGGTTTAACTCTGCTTTAGCGTTAAAATTGTCATTTTAATATTACATGTACTAAAAGACCTTATGAATATAAAGAAACACTATCACGCAAAATCAAATTCGACTATATGTGATACAATGTTAATGCGATATTTAACCTTAGCAAATAATAAATCGTATCTATATTTTTGTTATACACTTCTATCTATTTGTAACACAATAACATACAAAAACCTTAACCATGTTTTAAGTATTTTCAGTGTGTAGTAAGTTTGTAATATCATGTCTAGTTCATAAATTGATTTATAATAATGCATTATTATACGAACGGTGCCGAGTTAATGAATTAAATGTACAGAATTTGAGTAAAATGTAACCAACTTCATCTTACATTTATCATTTCTCTAGACTCGTAACAGTTCACTAGCCGAAGCGGCACCGCGCAGATTTGACCACCACCAACACTAAAAACTCTTGCAACAAAAGTTGGCCTAACCTCTTCAAAGAATGGCTTTTATCCGAAGGCAGAGGAGGGGGTCAACATAACAAAATATTACACTGCAAGGTAAGCTTACATTGGTCATATTAACCGTCTGTGTGACTTGCATAGTATTGGTCATGTTGGTTTGTGTAACTTGTGTGTGCACCACCTGTGCAAGAATGTGAGGGTCGCACATGAAGAGTTAAGTTGCAATGTCATAACAATTATGATGATGATATTAAACCACATTTCACACATAGTTTACAGGTTTTAACGTGCTATCTGAAAGATTAGTTGCAGCCTCGTAATTCCTCTCTTTTGTGTACCAAATTCGGACAACTTCTCTAAATTATATTTTAGCTTCAGAAAGCGTGGAAGAGATTCTCTCCAGCGCCCCCCCCCCCCCCCCCCCACCAAAAAGAAGAAGAAGAAGAAGAAGAAGAAGAAGAAGAAGAAGAAGAAGAAGAAGAAGAAGAAGAAGAAGGAAGAAACAAGAAAAACAAGAAGAAACAAACAAAAAGAAAACATCAACGACAACTAACAAACAAACAAAAATGTCAGATTGATCTGCTTTTATCAAACATACCAAGAACTCAACGAGTGCTTCCAAGATTTCCACATCTTAAAAGTGTAGGAATAAAATGCCAATGTAGTCCTTTAATCACTTCATCTTATTGATTAGACATTGGCGAGTCATGAGTATAGACCGTTCTATGCAACACTCTATTAGCATTCATGTGACCATTAATTTGTCTACTTAACTACCCATTCCCTCCGGGACGCCACGCTGTACTTAATTAGTGATGTAACTTGATGGGTCGACTGTATTGATCAGTGGCTGCGCCAAAGTATCTTTTTATGTATGTATGTGTGTATGTATGTCTTTGTGTGTACGTATGTGTACGTGTGTGTGAGAGAGAGTGAGAGATTGAGAGAGAGTGAGTGTTTGTGTGTGTGTACGTTGTATGTGCGTGTGTGTGTGTGTGAGAGAGAGAGAGAGAGAGGGAGGGAGTGTGTGTGTGCGTATGTGTGTGTGTGCGTGCGTGTATGTGTTTTTTGTGTGTGTTTATATGTGTACATGTGTGCGTTTGGGGGCTTCTCGGCCATTTGGCTAAGATTATGTCTGATATTGTTTGTATCCTTGATGTTCAATATTATTCGTTTTTTTTGACATTTTCCCCTACATTGTTGTATTACATCGTAAGTATTTATATCGCTGTGTTTTGATATTTTATAAAAAAATAAACAAATTTGAACAAAAAAAAATTGTGGGAGGGGAGGGGTAAACATATGGGACCAAGATAAGCGAAGCTTTCAAGAATGAGAAAGGGGGGGGGGGCATCCCTGGTTTAATGGCGTAACATGATATATAATCGTCATTCAAGTGTTCTCTGATAGCGTAGATATACATGCAGTGTTCTTACTTTTTCTATGATGGTACGGAATTTACAACATATGTCAGTGTCACAAAAATAGTGACATGAACAGGTTTGGGAATATGCAATATCGTTTACATGGTTTAAGAGGAAAGTATGGGGAAAATCCACAACATGACAGCCACAAACTGAAATATTGAATTGTACCCAGTTTATAACATCAAATGAAAAGGTTTTGATAACACTAGTTCGACAAAGGCCTGTTGCAGAAATATTTCACCAGGGCCCTGTTGCATAAAACTTATCATCGATAGTAACTTTGCTACTAATGATGACCTCTATGGAAACCTTGACTTTGGTTGGCTGTCAAGCAGTATTTCCATGGTAGTTACCATTAATGGTATTTTTTTTTTGCAACAGGGAACTAGCGTGTGTTTTCTTATGGACCCCAGTGCAGTTCTCCTCATTTATCCCATACTTCACTTTAGAGATGTTAAAGGGATAGTCCACCCCGAAAGGAAGTTGGTCTTGATAAGTGTAGAACGTGAAAGAAACAAATTAGTGAAGGTTTGATAAAAATCCGTCAAAGGATAAGAAAGTTATGATCTTCATGATTTCAATTTTGTGTCGTCACGTTCAAGGTACTCTCCCGAATGTTCTTTGCATTATGATTCCATAACTTTCTCTTTTCTGTTTTTTGATGAAGAAATGATTATTTTTCATACAGGTTTGTATGGAAAATGTGTTTCTAACAATGCATCATATACACAGGTGAACTAAAGCTTGAGATAAAATGAGAATTTTCGAGAAAACAATCGTACACAACATATGGGAGAACACTTGGGTGACGTCACAAAATCAAAACTTTAAAAGATCATAACTTTCTTATCCTTTGACGGATGTTCATCAAATATTCTTTCATCATTCTGCTTTTATTGAAACCAACTTAATTTAAGGGTGGGCAATTCCTTTAAGTTGGTCTCAATACCGCTATACGAAATGACTTGGTTAATTATTCACGGCACTGGGCTACCCTGATGAAGGTACATTTAAAAAGTACTTGATGGTTTATGACCATTTCATCTCCTGCATCAATGCGTCTATGTTGTATTTGCAATCAGCCTTTTAAGATATTAATACCAGTTAGTATTTGCAACAAAATTGTGAAAGAACAAGTTGAAGTTAAGAATGCAGTTATTTATTCATACATGTATGTATATACACACATTTGTATACGTACTTCTTACAAGGAAATCTGAAGCTGTTGTTATTGTAATATCAGTATCGTGATTTACAACATATAAAAGTGTATGAGTGTATGCAGAGTTCATTTCGAAAATCTGCTTGAATATGTTCCACAGACGTCATTAAAAATAACGATTGTACATACAACATCAAAATAAGAGAAACGACATAAACATGAATAGATTGAGGCACTATCAAAAATGAATTAGTTTGAAAACAAAAAATGTTTCGCAAGTTTCCCATTTACGTTTGATTTTCCGTTGTGTTCTGAATAAGTTAATGTTAAGGTCCAAATGCGTCCAAAAATTGAAAATTTCATTAAATATTCCAAAGATTATGTCAAAAATAATAATTGATGAAATGTCACAAAACCTCCTTTGAAAAAAGTGACGTCCTTTGACTTTAATGATGTGAATATTTCAGCTTGATTCGAGTTGCTATCGCACGTTAGTTGACATAACCTCGTTGCCATGATATTATACTTTGACTAAATAGAGACCGTATGAAAAACAAACATCTTTATGTGTCTTGCTGTTCCATACTATTTGTGCATATTACTGCTGCCAAAATCCCAAAATTGTTACAGTCCATATAATTATATTCTTCAAGACTTCAGTTCTGTCAAAATAGTGGCTTCGTGATGCCAAGGCGAACAGTTTTTATTAATAAGAGAGCATGATCTAAGATAAACGAGAGAACTCTGTAGATCTAAACCAATCAATGGAACGTGTACGCACGCCAGCGCAATAGAGCTTAATTGAATTAGGTGCACAACATAAACAGAATATTGCTAGGTTATTCCAATAATGCTAGAAATATGTTGGCGCCATGCCTAACATACTGTACCCATATATCTTGCTCTCTCTCTCTCTTTCTCTCTCTCCTTATTTCTATCTTTCTCCTAATCTCTCTTTCTCTCTCTCTCTCTCCTATTTTTTTTATTTTTCTTCTTATCTCTCTTTCTCTTTCTCTTTCTCTCTCTCGCATAATCTGTCTCTCTCTTTCTCCCTCATAATTTGTCTCTCTCTCTCACACACACACAATCTCTTTCTTTTTCTCTCTCTGTCTCTGTCCCTCTCTCTCTCTCATAATCTATCTCTCATCTCTTTGCCGATCCGTTATCACTGTAATATCAAAACAATTATGTAACCTACGCCCCCTTACCATTCGCCCCCTTCTCTGCCTCTCTCTGTTCCTCTCTCTACGTATATACGTCTCTCTGTCTCCCTCTATCTCTCCTCCTCCTCCTCCTCCTTCCCCTTCTCCTCCCCTCACACCCTCCTCTGTCTATCCCTCATACCTGCAATATTCAGATAAATAATTTAATCATCCTGTTTCCCCTCTTTCTCCGCCCTCCCTCTCTATTTATTTTAATCTCTCTCTCTCTCTCTCTCTCTCTCTCTCTCTCTCTCTATTTCACCCAAGCAAAAAAAAAAACACGATTTGTTAAAAACTTTCTAAAACTCAACACGACGATGAAAGTAATACCATTATGGATATACATTTCAGGCCTAATACATTTGTATGGCCTTGACTCCAGACATAATCCGCATAATTATGTATGAAACAAAATAATTTATGACTATGGGAAGCCAAGGTTACAGGTTTTGCAAAGTAGACATCATTCAAAGCGGAATGAATGCTGAATAGAAGTCTGAAAATCGTTACCCTGAGAAGGGAAGGTCATTCCTTGGATATCCTTCGTGTGTGTGTGTGTGTGTGTGTGTGTGTGTGTGTGTGTGTGTGTGTGTAAGTATGTATAGTGTGGAAAGAAATGCATGTTGGAGCGGAAAATGCACCTGGGTAAAAAAAATGCTGCCGTTTTTGTCGTGAAAATATACGCTGAATAATCGCAGGTATACTTAAAGATACACGACTAACGGATCTTACACGCACATACACACCCACAAGCACATTCATATCACCACCACCACCACCCAGTTTGTTATTCTTTACGACATATCGCAATTAGGACAGAGAAAGGCGGGAGATTGTTTCGTGTTGTCTTTCACGTATCCCCGGTCCCTGAGATGAAACTCTGGCTACCCCGGTGGTGTTCCGTTCCCGCCATTTGCATCATCGCTGTCAGCTCGCCACAGCTCGTCAATTACTTACGTACAGGCTGCATGATCCGCTCATTTGATATGGAAGGTAGCACGAGTTGAGGAAACACTGCGGTAGGGGAGGAGGAGGGAAGAGAAGATAGATGAAAACATTTACCCAAAAGGAAAATTATGGAGGGATATAAAAAAAAAATAAAAGGGATAGTTCACCCTTAATTTACACTGCTTTCAATAAAAGCAGACACATGGAAGAAACTTAAGTGAAGGTTTGATGAAAATCCGTCAAGCATAAGAAAGTTATGATTTTTAAAAATTTAACGTGTGAGGTGCTCTCTTTTATTATCGTGTACAATGTTTGTTGAAAATTTGCATTTTATCAAAGAGATATGCATTCTAATACCTATGCATTTGATACATCATTATAAATACGTTTTCACACACATACCTGCACGAAAAATCATTCCGTTGTCAAAAACATAAAAGAGCAATTTATGGAATTATACTGCACACAACATTTGGGACAGCACCTCACACGTAACATCACACAATCGAAATGTCAGAAGATCATAATTTTCTTATCCTTTGATGGATTTTCGTCACACCTTCACCAATATGTTTCTTTCATGCGTCTCCTTTCACTGAAACCTACTTAGTTTCAGGGTGAACTATGCCTTTAAGGAGAAATAAACATAGAGACTGTGGAATTTAAAGTGAGAGACAGAATCGGAGACGAGAACAGACAGAGAGATTGAGGAGAAACGGGTTGAAGTGAGGACGAAATAGAGATGGACAGGCATCATGAGAACGAGAGTAAGAAAGAGGCATGGAGAAAATCGCTAAAAAGAGAGCGAAAATAAATAAAAGGGGTCGAGAAAGAGAGAGCGAGAGAAAGGGGGGGGGGGGAGGAGTTTGTCTCTGAACATGACAAGAATGGGCAGACTTCGCCCATTTCATCTTCATCGTCGCCGGAAAGGTCACTTACCTCCTCTTTTGTCTAAAGTTACCATGACAACCACAGCGTTGCATTACGTTTCTATAAATTGACATCATCATCGTTATTGTAATATTTTTACAATCGTGAGGAATTTTCTAAGGACTTTATTCATCGTAAAGTTAATATACACGTATCTGTATATCTGAGGATCCTTGCACAATATCATATAGGCCATGCATTATAGTTCTTTGCTCATGGCATTTTTGCTACACAAAAAAATCAAAAGCAGGGATGGTTTTTACTTATACTTGTTCTGAAATAGTTTTATCAGTATGGAGTACATAGTTACTGTACCATGGTCAATTTGGTTGCCATGGTCACTGCAATACCCCTTTTCTATCCACTTTTATTTCATATATAATTATATGTGAACACAATCTATCTTCTCCAATTTAAACATCTCGGTATGCATGCATGCTATACATTTTGCTTATTAATCTTTCAATTTTTCTCTATATACTATAAACTTATAGCAATCATTTTCTTAATACATGTATACATGTATTATGCATTAAAACAGTTATTCACGAATTTCGTTGTGATACATAACGTATACATATGTATTTACATATTTATGTTTATATATATGTATCTATCTATTTATATATACATGTATAGTATATATACATATACATATATATATTACTCATTTGTATATATACACATGTATGTATCTATCAATTTATATATATATATACATACAAACATTTATATATACATGTATCTCTCTCTCTCTCTCTCTCTCTCTCTCGCTTTTCTCAATATGGTTAATCTATGCTGCCTTTGTGAGCATCTTCTCGTTCGGACCAGTAACAGAGCAACTCACGGACATATCATCTCTGTTTCAGCGTCGCACATGTTCGGCTAGCGTCGAGTTTCATTGCCTCTCTCTCCTCCCAGCAGACACCTTCTCTTCCCTAACATTCTTCTTTCTTACCTTCCCCTTCTCTCTCCGCCCTCCATCCTACCACCCCTCTCCCGTTACATCTGTGCGGTCGCAGCACTGCAACCAGTCAATGGGCTGTTTTGAATATTGATTTGATAATGCGAGAGAGGAGAGCGCAATTGGGACACGAAGCTGATAAGGCTGGCTTATACTCTTTTCTTTCTTCATATGCTTGGTCATCTTCTCTGTCTATGTGTATACCCCCCCCCCCTCTCTCTCTCTTTATCTCTCTTTCTATCTCTCTCTTTATCTCTCTTTCTCTCTCTCTCTCTCTCTCTCTCTCTCTCTCTCTCTCCCTCTCTGTCTCTCTCGGTATTTTCGTTGACCAAATCTCTCTAACATGAATTCACACGTACTTAATCTCTATCCCTTATTTCCTCTCTCTACCTCTACGTATAATTATACTCTTTCTTCCTCCTTGTCCATCCTCTGCACGCTTTCTGCTTACCTATCTTCCATCTTAATGTCTTTCTACATTTTCTCTCTCTGTTTCTCTTTCTCTCCTTCTCAGTAGTTTTTCTTCACCAATCTTTATCTTTCGTATATATCTATGTGAATATCTTTTCAGAATGTTCCTCAAGCACAGTTTTGGGGCGTTGAAGAACATACGACTATTAACGCCTGATTAGATATATTTCATGACATCTGTAATCAGGCTGGGTCACGTGACTGGGAACTTACCATTGATGTTTTTATATGAGGATAAAAAAATCCGTGATGGAAGAGCTACGACTTCTATAACATGGAAGAAAAGTCTGAAGAAAGCGTTAGGGTTAAAGCTGAGCTTCACAGAGTATTTAAGAATACGCCAAGAACATGCTAACAATTACATTTAATTGTCATATTACTATAAATATTACTGTACTGCCTCGACATCGAACATGACTACATTTCATTCTCATACTGATATTACAATTCTTCCACCCTTTATTCCTTCCAATACTACTCCTACTACTAACTACTACTACTACCACTACTACTACTACTACTACTACTACTACTACTACTACTACTTCTACTACTACTACTACTACTACTACTACTACTACTACTACTACTACTACTTCTACTACTACTACTACTACTACTACTACTACTACTACTACTACTACTACTACTTCTACTACTACTACTACTACTACTACTACTACTACTACTACTTCTACTACTTCTACTACTACTACTACTACTACTACTACTACTACTATTTCTACTACTACTACTACTACTACTACTACTACTACTACTACTGCTACTACTTCTACTGCTGCTGCTGCTGCTACTATTACTAGTGCGAACAGGAGAATTGCTGCTGCTACTATTACTACTACTACTACTACTACTTCTACTACTACTACGTTTTGCAATTCTCCTGTTCGTACTAGTATTAAACATCTAAATGAAAGCGACAAAATGGAGACATGGAAGACGCACGTTATAGGCAGGTGATCTTTATACACACGTTGTCTTGATACAGGTTTCAACGAGAAAAGACCTCCAAGGGTAATACTAAATATGTTCCTTGTAGACAGGTGGTATTTCTACAGAGGTGGTGGCTACAACGTGCTTTACTGTAATTCAATTGATCCTACTTACTTAGTATATATATTGCTTCTAGTTACGTCATTACAAGTAGTGATACATGCCTCCTGTGATACTGATATCAGTTATTTCAATGCTGAAGAATAAACATTTTTTTTGGCGAAAAGTTCTCTTTATACATCATTTAACTGATTAATCACGAGGAAGGACAGCCTTTGCCTGGCATGCTTCCTTAACTTTGACTGAAGATGTAACTGTGGAAAATATATATATACATGGACCTAAAGAAAAGCACTTGATAAGATTAGTAAAATGTGTTATCCCATTATTGTTCAGGCATCACAACCGCCCCCATTTACAGAATTATACAAACATTAGAACAAACTGCGGGTAAAATCGAAATCACTTACGAGTCAATATGGCCATCAAAAAACAGACGATTGACCAAACATTAAATGCCGAGTCCATTACGGTAGATATTACTTTAGAAGTATGTGTAGGTTCAGAGTAATGCAAAACAAAAGTGAAACAATATTTGCCATTTATGATGTAAGACGAGTATCATAAATATAACGATATCCGCTTTGATATTGCTATGTCTAGCCCCTTGGTATTATGCACATCATTTGTTTAACCCTTTTTGAGCCAGCTAGACTGCTTCTCTATGGGATTTATGTGTATTACTTCTTTTAAAAAACACATGTGGCACGCAAAGAGTTAACCATCTCTCTCACCCCATTCTCTCCTTAGCTCTATATCATCTTTTCTCCATTAATCTTTGCCCTTCCTCTCTATCTCTCTCTCTTTCAATGTCTCCATATTTACTATGTCACTCTCTTTCGTATTCTGATTAAATGTGTATGTATCTCTTTCGCTTCTTCTCTTTCTGTCTTTCTGTCTGACCCTCTCATTTACATATACATACTTTAACATACACACATACTTACATCATACAATGATATGAAACACACACACACACATACACACATACTTATATCATACAATGATATGAAACACACACACGCACACCCACACACACACATACATACATACACATACTCACGCGTATGTATCGCACAGAATAAGCTCAGATCTACGTTAGATATACGGTTGAAGCACTTCCAAATATACCAAACGCCGTGTGTGTAGGTGTGTGCGTAATTTCTGTGTGTGTTGTGTATGCATATGTACGGTTATAGTGTAGTAGGAGCACGGGTTTTTTTTTGTACCATGCACTGCGCTAGCTACAAGTACTATGCACTGGCCGAAGGCGGGCATATACACGCGCTGCATTCAAAACTCATCTCCACTTTTGCTACTCGCCCACGTACGGGCAAGGTATAATCCTGGACGACTTTTTCGTCTCCACACCACTCTCTCTCCGTCTCTCCGTCAGCAAAATATCAACGAGATCAGCCTCATTTCACTAGAGCCCAGGAGAGGAAAACAAACTGCACACACGCTCAAGGAAAGCTTTCATCCAAAAGGAATTAACCTGCAGATAATCTGACGGCTGTGGCAGCGTTTGCGCTCCATCCCTCCACAATAACAGTTTGGGATCTGATCGGAGAACGGGGGATCGCTGTCAGAATATTCTTCCAGTATTTTTGGTGACGAGTTGTAGTGGATGTTTGTAGAAATATTTCGTGCTGCTTGGAATTCTGGATATTTTAGGCTGACAGCGCGGTCTTATCTGCCCTGTGGATCAGGCATGCCTTGCGCACTTGAACCGTGATTTATTTTCAACCAGGAACTCGTCATATCATATCTCCATGCCTACTTCTTCAGTTTTGCCGAAGAGCGTGCGGTTAAATCTGTCACTGTCAACATTGTAAATTTCGCGCAAATCAGAGATTCCTGACATATCGTCCTTGTCGTTTTGTCGTTCTCCTCTCAGGGATATACCTTCTTCGCATATACTTAAGTGCCCCTTTTCAGGAATATCAATGAGGTCGCTTTGATTTTTCAAAATACATGTAGGCCTACATTCATTTTGGAACATTCCTCATTTAACCATTGAAACAGACACCCGAGCTTCACGTATATTTACAAAGCTTTGCCAGAGAAGAAGCTATCTTCGAGTGATTAATTGATAAGGATGCGCGACCTACTCAACGTGTAGAAGGAAGAAGGAAGGAACTAATTTGATCTTGAATGTGTTGCATACAGTGACTTTATATATAGAGTGGTGATGCCTTTTCCTATTCAGCCGCTACCTATACCTGCCAGCGATAATCAAGAGCAATTTCTTGCCTGCCACGGTCGGGTGAAATATTAATTCGATGCGAAGTCATTCCCGTGAAAGTCCGTGCTGTACTCAAGCCTTCAGGTGCAGCGTTATACGACCTTCGATCGATTACCCCATTCAACATTGAGCACAGGAGAGATATATAATTATATATATGAACATATATACATTCACCAATGTATGGCGACCACTAGAGATATTGCATAACATTGCGAGCGAAATGTGATATGTGAAATGCCTGATTTCCCGTGAACACCTACCGTGGATTACGAGACGTGACATATATATGTATTGCTATTTATATGAGTCCATTTCTGTTCACCGGAATTGATACGAACATGTACTGGAGAAAATACATTACGTTCATCAGCGCGTATAATTCGCACGCATTGAGATAACACAGGAATTCAAGATCGCTCAAATAATTACAAAGCATATATAATAAGTGTTGACACTATCATCAGACCATGACTATTATATTGCTTTATATTACACCATTGATCAGATGAGACTATACATATGGTTGGTACAAGCAATATAACAGTAATGCGTGTTGTTCCTTGGCGACGTGATATAGTTGTGTATACTCATTATGCTCTTCACGACTACGGATTATGAAACGGCGTTCTAGTGTATACCTCATACTAATCACTCCGCAATATCATTAATGTATGCATTGACAAGTCGCTAACTGGTGCCCTGAGTTCTCGCCTATCGTTTGTTCTACTTGCGTGACGTTGATTTGATATTCACAAGCAGTAGAAGGGTATATAGATAAATATTCCCATAATCGTAACATGGAAAATCACATATCATATTCCTCAGCAGGAAAGGGATGAATATATATTTGCATATATATATATATAACATGGCATCCTCAACCGGGTTGGGTGATATATGATGCATGTTATAACGGAGACGACATCATGCTGAGGCATCTTTAAGAGCGTAGACACTTGCATACGGGGATATATAAACATATATATGTTTATTACCGTACGAGATGAAACTGCCAAGGCGTGTTAGCGCGTCCTACCTACTACTACTACAGCAATAACAGGATTATACCGGGGAGCCGGTGTACGGGAATTTATCCGCATGACGGCATTAGCTTCTGAGAGCCACTAGCAGCCTGGCAGAGAGAGAGAGTGGGATGCTGTCGGGTGCATGATACGCTACGATCTGAATTGGAGGCGATCGAAATCAGAACGGAGCGAGAAAACGAGAACGGGGGGCTAAAGCATCGCTAAATTGCACCCCCCGGCCACGACTCTATACAAAGCTCGACATTGACTTGTTACCGCTCTTGAAGTCTCTGCCATGCAAGCGTCGATGATATACGACCCGTAAAGCAGCCTAATAATCAGACTCCTGGAATGTGTTACGCCGTCGATGGATGCGCCGTAACTATATCACTGAATATAAACCAGTATAAAAAGCGAACGAACAAACATAAAGGATAAGCAAATATTACAGTTATATTATGTTGATAGTTTGTGCAGAGAATATGATATACCAATAACGCAATTATTTGTTATAAGTTGTTTTCGCATATCATTGAATGAGCACACATGCAGATTTTCTCCTAAATTTTAACTACATGTTTCAGAGCTGGCGTTTATCATGTCTATTTTCTACAAGCGACAGTTAACACAATGAAACAGAAATAAAGATATGATATTGTCGAGATAACCCACTGCGATAGGCGATTTAAGAATAACTTCAAAAAAAGGCAGAACTATATTTAAAATAAAGGCATTTTCTATCTCAATCGAGCAAATTTTCTTCCTCTACCTCCAAAATCAATCTATTTATATTATTCGATAATTAAATATATACAAATATATCAATAAATATATCAACTCTAATAGCCGGCTTCCAGTAACTCATTTAATCGGACAATGTGTCAACTTGTTATTTGCTTACAATAAACATAGTCAGGCACAATTTTAAATTCGAATAATTGTTTGTTTTGCATACACGCAGTAAGAAGATTTTCAGATTTTATATCTTGTACCTTCAATGTGTCGCTAATGGAAGATTCCTGTATGCCTTAACTCCGTGTGCACCAGTAAAAGTGGCATTCTATACGATTCATGCGTATTATAGATAAAGACATGCGACAAAGCCACGAGAAGGCTTAAGAAAGCCCGTGTCCTGCGCAAGAGATATTGCATGGATTGCATGCGTTATTACAGGGGTTTGTGAACATACTCACCTGAAAACCTATCACTATCTTAGAATTATCTTAAGCCGCGGCGTGTGTGGGACTATTTACTGACATGGTTGTCAAAATATCGGGAGAAGATTACGTCATAACTCGACCCTCACCCTGACATCGGGCTGGAGATCGTCTGCAGTAATTGTTACGTAATCAGCCGTTCCACTAATTGCTCGCACCAATGTTTGTATTCACCGAGATACGCTAACATAAACATCAGACCAGTGGAATCCATGAACGTTTGACAGGATTATCTCACCCAAGCCATTGCTAGTGTCATCACACATAAAAACAATAAATGATTTTTAAACACCGTTATTGTATCTTTCTGAGGGTGACTGCTAAGCGACTTCATGATTACCTTCCTCATTACATATAGCAAGGACATAATCCGTCGTTCAGCGTGTGTGTCTAATTACGCTAACTTTACAGGATCATTTCTTATTCAAGGTACCAAGCCTTGAACGCTTAAACGTCAACCAAAGAAGCGTTTTCATTCCAGTTGAGTTATGAAGTACGGATTTTAATTTCACGCCATCTCGGCTTAGCTGACAGGTATATGATATGTGCTAGTTTGAGCGATTACTCCTCTCACTTTCAAGTCGCTTAATTCTAACCACCATCGCGATTCAAGTCGTATTGTTTTAACGAGCTGAAGTTGTCGGTCACTTCCTTGCAGGTACTGTGATAACATATATATTACTTCTTGGGGCAAACCTGTTTCCCCCCTGATGCTGCGTCGCGAATTGGACGAAAGAGGATCGTAAACAATACAGAAGCGAATAACAGCTGGTGTGTAAGCGTATGTGGTTACCATGACAAAGGATGCTACTTGATTACATGGTCGAACGATTTTAGTGGGTACATCATTGTTAATCATGGTATCATGACCAACATTATCTCGTGTGGATATTGCGTAATAATATTGATCAAAAGTTGATTGAACATCTCTACGGTATATGAGATCCCGCGGATTGTTTCGCGTTCATTTCACGAGCACATTGGAACCAAACTTACACCGCGCGCTCCGTGAATTGAAATAGATTGCCATATGGAGAATCGTCTATGCAGTCTTGATATGAGACTAAACACCCACTTTCTTGACTGGTAGCTGCTTCGGCGTGTGGTTTATTTCGGGGAGCGACTAGTCTTGGTTCAGGCGGCTTCATGCCTTGTGGGATTCGGATCCGTTTGCCTCGAAAA
This sequence comes from Arbacia lixula, assembly GCA_963669155.1. NCBI lineage: Eukaryota > Metazoa > Echinodermata > Echinoidea > Arbacioida > Arbaciidae > Arbacia > Arbacia lixula. The sequence goes on from CAVLGW020000145.1 coordinate 28,203, forward strand.
CTGAAATACAAAATGGCGGTGATGCTCTGGAAATGGGACAAGAACAATCAGAAAATTAAGAAGGTAAGATTCGAGTCAATTCTAATTTTCATATCTTACCTAATTGACAGATGTCTAAAAAAATAATATGCCCAGATTATTAGCCCATCAACGGTCATATCTTGACTTTTTAAGATATTCAAAACTACCCGGATGGTGGTTGCTAAAGTGATAAACTGAACATTTCATTGAAATAATTGCGAATGTTCTGAGTGTGTTGCTGTATGTGGCAGGAGGGTACGTATAAGAGTGGGTGTGGGAGTGGATGGGGTGGGGGTGGGGGTGGGAGCAGAGGGGAAAACGAACTGGAGTGGTGAGGGTGAAAAGAGGGTCGGAGAGTCGATAAATTCAGTGCACAGAGTATGTCCATCCTCAGCGTCAATCTCTAGAACATACCACAGTAGCTGTTAACCTTTCCTACGTAATGTGACAGTTCACATTATTGCTAAAAACTAATGCACATTCTGGAAAATGATCGATTGTACAACATCATGCAACGCACCAACCAAACTTAATGGCGATCATCAGGGACGTCTTAGGATTAAAAGCAACTTGCATTTAATGAAACTATTTAACGTAACTTGGGTTGAATATTTATCGTACATTGCACATAGAGAGTTATGATTACACGCAATTTTGCGTTTAATTTCAAGGAGTTGCGTTAAATCTTGGGACTTCCAATACTTCTATATAGTATTGGTTTGTGATTGTCCGTGCAGTATATATGCTACATTGCATTGGTTGTGATTTGCTGTGCGGTATACATGCTATATTGCATGTTAAAGTAGTAGATCTATATTTACGTTGGAAAAGTGTTTGCACTACTTGAAATCAGACCAGCAGATCACACATGTATTGTAGTCTCTCCACAAGCCGCCAAAGGTAAATGAGAAAAATGAACGATTCGTCAATAACGTTGATAATGATGACGCTGGTTTATTTTGCTCTGCATCAATGTAATGTTCAATTCTTTGTGTGGCCGATAATATAGCGCTTTATGGGAATTGCCTATATTACTGATGAATTAATTATACACGATTGGACAATAAATCCAAATAATTATGGTCATCGTAATCCCCACCATTCTCCTGCTATTCTTCTTTTTTAAATCTTCATTGATGCATTTTAGCGCAATGACGTTTACAAATCCCTTGGAACGGTTGTTTGGTTGGCACACAAACTGTTTAAAAACGTTGGGTTATCTCTGTGCACTTCATAAATATCACCTACATCAAATTGGCAACACTGCCGAACATCATACGTAGACAAGCAGCCAACCTGTCTTCTATACTCAACTAATTTTAAAGCGGCAACCGGTATTTAAAGGGAATGTTCACCCTGAGATTGTGTTGGTTTCAATTTAAACAAAACATTATCATTGAAGGTTTGATGAAAATCCGTCAAAGGATAAGAAAGTTTTCATCTTTTAAAGTTTTAATTTTGTGGCGTCACGTGCTAGGTGCTCTCTCATTATGGTTTGTGCAGAATAACTCAATAAATTGTTGTTGTTTTTTTCTGTTTTTGACAACGAAATGATGTTTTTCATACAGGTATGTGTGTAAAAACGTATTCTAATGATGTGTCAAACGCACAGGTAAGAGGATTTGAGAAAAAATGCACACTTTAAAAAAATAACATGGGAGAGCACCTCGCACGTGACGCCACAAAATCAAAACTTTTAAAGGTCATATTTTTCTTGTCCTTTGACAGATATCATCAGACCTCCACTAATAGGTTTCTTCCATGTGTCTGCTTTTATTGAAAGCAATTCATCTTCAGGGTGAACTATCCCTTTAAGTCTTAAAATACCGTTTGATACAAAGGATTAACCCTTGCATTACCAGTCCTTCAAAACCCCACTGGCTTACCACACATCTTCATGCCAGTAGTAGTGAGAGAGTTACCTTCTACATTACCAAGCCTTGAAAACCCGATTGGCTTACTACACATCTTCATGCCAATAGTAATGAGAGTTATCCCTTACATTACCGAGCCTTGATAATCCCATTGGCTTTATACTACACATCTTCATGCTACTATTAATGAGAGAATTGATAGTCTCGCATGCTGCAAATCTAATGAACGCATATTGGACAATGATATTACATTCCCTTTCAAGTGGATTATGCTTCAAGCCATGGTCGGAATGTACTATGAGCGCTAATTAGTATATTGGCAATACACGCAAATCCCGGCTTGAGTAATTCATGCAAATCTTGTTAACAAACCCTCCCCCTCTTTTAATTAATTTCATGTTTTAAATTGAAACCACTCGTCGTCCTTGTGAGTGGATTTATTTTGCCTAGCTTGTCTTCCAGGCTGTTGGGAATATATCATCCAAATTACGACATATCTTATTCGGTGTCTGGCCCTAACAAAACTATTTCCCTGGTCCGTGCGTGCTGGGGAAAGACACATTAGTGACCAGTTAGTCTACTTTAATCAGACCCGTTTCAGTTTCAAGCCCGCACCATACCTCTGGTTGTAGACTTTGAATCAGTAATGTCCCACAGTCTTGAAATCAGCCTAAGATCTCCTATTGACACGGCGTTGCTCTTATTGACGATCGGGTGGCAAACTCTTAACTCCGACTGCACCCAAACAATATGATGTTCTACCCGGTATGTGTGTATTAATATCAGACAGTGGTACTAAAGATACTTTCTGATATGGAATGGAACTGAAAACTGACAAAGCTGAAAAACGGACGGAGATTATCTCGGAATCGGGAAGTGTTAGAGTAATATTTTGATAAGACATTCGTTTGAACAACAAGAAGCGCGGTTCACTCCTCCCCTACCCCCCCCCCTCTCCCCCCTGACCCCCCCCCCCCCCCCCCCCCCCCACACACACACACACACACCACCACCACCACCACCACCACCACCATTGGACTTGCCACGGCTTTCAATCGCGGAGTTCATCGCTGGTAACCATGGTAATGTTTCTGCTCTGGAAAGTGCAGTTAGCTAATTAAAGGATTAGGTAATTTCTTCCCTTTTGAACACATTTCATGCTAAGTGTACGCAATATAACTAACAAGTAATATTCCTATACACGTATCATGAAGCAATTACGAAAATAGAAATGCGTTTACTGTGGAACTAGGAATGTAAAAATTGATCACTCGATCAACCAAACAAAGTAAGAAGAACCTCACGCAAATGGTGTCTACATTGTGTTCAATAGATGCTGCACTTTAACCAATTGCCCTTTAAGATGAAAAAAAAAAGCAGTTGAAGATTCATGAATCGCTCGCGCTGTTCATTTTTACTGCCTATTCTCGTCGTATTTCGTCTTTATTTAAATAACACGTTCATCGTTTTGGTCCAGGCGCACGCCCAAAGTAGCCCGCTCGCCTCCAGTGCAAATACACGATGTACGTGAAATCAGAGAGGCGGACGAACAAAAGACTGCTTCAAAGGAAGCTGATTTAGCTACGTAATCCCATTTCGTGATGCCATTCAACAAAGCAACGTGGCTAGGGAGCAACCCAAAACAGAAAATTGGCGGAAAAGTACGCACTGCCAATTTAGCTTTTTAACTGGACTGGGTATACCAGCGTTTTCTACTGCGCCCTATTCCACCGATGCCCGCCTTACCCCCCCCCCCCCCCCCCCCCCCGCCGTCCGCCAAACCATCCCTCATGCCCACACTACACCACACTCCCACCCTCGTCTCTACTACTACGAACCAATAGTGGACGATAATGAATCATAAAGAGATTCCCCCTCTCTGTCATTTGAAGTTTTGTTTTGCACTTTTTCTTCCCAGCTCGACTCTCTTCCCAATTACTGTGGTAGCGGAGGGCCGCGTATTGTTGACAAAAGTCCATTTTAGCACAAGCAATTTTACCAGACCTTACCCCATAAAGTATGCAGTTACCAGAGCGCCGTGATTTCAATTAAAGCTCTCTTACGTGGATGAGCGCGAGTAATTAAGAAAATTGTTTGCCCACCCGTAGTTATGATGTCCCCCGTTCTATTCTTCGTCCCCTCTTTCACCCGACGCCGCCCCCCCCCCCCCCCCCCACCCCAGCGCCATCTTCTTCTCAGCATCCCGCATACGATTTATGATGGAAACATTTATAAACAAACAGTGAGTAAACGGGCCACCAAGAAACGAAATAGCGTCAATCAAACAAAGGAACGCCAGCTAGAAATGGCGTTGGCCATTCAACTTTCCTATTCGACGGTAATTGAAAACGTGCGAAGCCGGTGATGGCGATAAATTGATAATTTACTGAGCGCGCAAGGCAAGATAATACATAGATAACCATTTGGACCTTCTTTGTTCCCATCCCTGTGAAGATGACTCAATGTGTATGTTCATGATCTTCAGGTCTTTGCTGTTTTGATAGTTTGCAACATTTCTTTAGTTTTGAGTCTCAAAATCAAAATTGGAAGGAGAAGGAAAAAGAATGAAGGCGTGACCTATTGACTCTACGTTTTCATCTTAGCAGCACGAAACGTACTTATTTCGCAGTGATGGTATTTGGTCTACTAATCAATTTAAAAGGAAAAATATAAACGTTTGTATTTGGAGTGCGCATTGGGATGTGTGTGTTTGAGAGAGAGAGAGAGAGAGAGAGAGAGGGGGGGGGGGGGATCGGAATGAATTAGTGTGTTCTTCCACGTGTATGGATATGGGAGAGAAACAGACAGACAGGCAGAGCGTGAGAGGAAGAAGGAGAGAGAGAGGGGAAGAGAAGAAAGACAGGAAGAGAGAGAGGGGGGGGAGAAGGGAGAGAGAGAGGGGGAAGAAGAAAGAAAATGAAGAGAGAGAGAGAGAGAGAGAGAGAGAGGAGGGGGGGGGGGGTGAGAGCAAAAAAAATGAGGGGGAGGGAATGTAAGTGGGTAAGTTGATGGGGGATTGTTATCGGTTGATCCTTATCATGGTATGACAAACCGTACGTATGACTGGTGTCATTTTGCATACATGAGTGGTATCTCTCTTCCGTCAAACCTATAAAAATTGCCATTGTTCTCGTCCGTCACAGTCAATTTAACATCCAGCCATCTCAGTTTTTTTTTTGTCTGAAATAAAGAGGGCACACGTATTTTCCTTCTGCGAAAGAGCCCAGGTTGGAGGAAGAGCTTCACGTACAGCTAAGCTGCATACATTTCAGACCCAATTCAATTTTGTGGTCGTATATGCCAATTAATATATTCATATTTCATAAATTTCTCGCATATATGCTCTCACTTATATTACCGCTTCTTTTTTATGCTTCTTATTGTATCTCTTTTCTCTTAATTCCTACATCGTGTATATATGTATTTTTCGTTTTCTTCTTGTTTTCCTCTCTCTTATCCTACTTTCTTACCTTCCTCTCTCCTTCCCAATCAGAATTCTTGTCTCCTTTCTCAATCTTTTGTTTGCCAGACAGTAGTTCTCTACAGAGTGTGTGTGTTAAAATGTTGAAAATGCACACATTGCGCGTAAAGAGTTATCAAACATAATTTTGCAGCCTGTAATAAACACATTATGTTTCACTACCGCTAAGATCGGCGCTGAATTGAATAGTGTACGCTACATTATCTGCACTTAACATGCATCATACATAGAAAAGGAAGGATAGAGAGCAATACTGCCCTAATCTCACAAAAGGAAGAAACTAACAAAAGAAACCTTTCTTGTAAATGAGCAAAATGTGTCTGTCACTTGCATTGACATCAGTGCAACACGGCATCATGTTAGATTGAATATCTCGCAGCAAGATGAATATTTTTTGTCCAGATTTTGCCTATATGTAGGGAATGCTGTGTACAATCTAAGAATACCAATAACCAGATTTGAGTGATTTCTTACTTGCTTCCTTTTGTCAGAGTAGGGCAGAATAGAGGGGGAGAGGAAAGCAGGGAACGAAGTGGTCTTACTTTCCTGCCTTTGAATATAAATCGTCGGTCGCTGCTTTAGCTAAATGTGCAACCCCGTCTGATTGTAAATCCAGACCTTTTTCTGAGGTCAAACTTGTAACCATCATGAACTTTTGGAGGGGGTAACATTTTATGCACTACTGCGG
>CAVLGW020000146.1:0-34169 GCA_963669155.1 Arbacia lixula
GGTGAGTGAGCAAACCTGATTGTGTCTGTTAATGATTTACGTATTTGTTTCATCTATGTATGATGTTGCTCAAATACAAATTGCCATTCTTTTAATGGTAATGATTCTATCATTGAGAGCTGCATGTAATATTGAATGTATTTTATGTTTTCATTACACAACCAGATACATACATGCATACAATGTACATTATACAGCTTTTATATTGCCTTGTACAAGTCATGTAGTACATTGTACATGTTTGTATGTTTGAATGCTGTTGAGCAATACTGTATTAGTCTGAAATATGTCTAGTGTCAAGGACTATATTCTCAGTACAATCTGAATGAAACATCCATGTGTGCGGTACATGAATATATGACATCATTTTGTTCAGGCAGCAAAAAGACATTTCCATGCCCCGTTGTAGATGTGATGTGTTTCGTGGTGTTTGATACATGTAGCTCTACTAGAGGTATAAGACATATTCACACAACACCATCCATTCATAGTCACTGATCACTAGCTGGCTGATTACATTCGCGACTCTGCGATATGCATGGGAGTTGTGCGTGTTTGTATACATGTAGGGCCTAAAATATGCAGCATTTGAGACGAGTGTTGTGAAAAGGAAACATTTAATGTACTTGATGTACATGGCGGAAAATAACCCTGGGCTGGCAGCATCCTTGAAAACCATGCTCGTTCTGATTGCTCAATTGCTCCGTTCAAATATACTCCAAACAAAGTAGAAGGTTGTCAATGAAGCAGCATTATTTAAAGGCCTCAATATTCAGATTCAGATTCAGATTCTTTTGTTGATCCATATTTTAAAAAAATACAGAGATGTTGCCTCCCCAGCTCCCCTAGCACAAGAAGTATATATACATAATGAATAACCACATACATTTATGACATACCGTAGACAACAGACTTTGGTCCCAAGCGGTACTATTTTTGATGCTTCAGTCTGAATCCAGTTATGGCCATTTTGTCAATACTCTTTGATCCATGGCTTTGCTTTCCCCAACTTCGGGTCCATGTATATTATAATCTGTGGTTTTGTGCTGTTGTGCACACCTCAGCTGAATCCCATAAACCCTTTAGTCCTATTGTCACAATGAGAAATACACCTAACTCTAATAGACTAATAGAGCAGCATTTCATATGGTACTGGAAGAGTTACACGGCCTGATCTGTGAACAAGGTTCATGTCTATAGCTGAATGAGAAATATCCATAAAAGGGTTAAATTGTTATGGCTGGTATTGTGTTTTCAATTACACGAGCAAAGGAGTTATTTATTGTTTGTATGTCTGCAAATACAATGAACAGTGAACCAGCAAACTATACAAGCTGTGGAATGTGCATTCAGTTACATGTGTGTACCTTCCTCTTCCCGTTTACATTCCCTCTCGGGACAAACTTCCTCTTCAACCATATATCTCCCCCTTCTCTCCCTCTTATCTTCCCCTTATCTTCCCCTCCCACTCCCTCCACTACCTTACATGCTCCGTCCACTTATTCCCCCCATTTTCCCTGTGTTCATCCTCCCCCTCTTCTGTAATACCCCTTCTGTTCCTCTTCTTCTTCCTCTTCCCCTCCTCCTCCCCTCCTCCCCTCCTCCCCTCCTCCTCCCCCCCTCCTCCTCCCCTCCAACCCCATTTCTCCTTCTTCTGCCCCTCTCTTCCTGTTGGTCCTTTCCCTCCTGTTTTCCTTGTTTTCCACCCTCCTTCCCACCCCCACCCCTGTCTCTCCCCACCCCTCCCTACCTCCACCCCTGTCTCTCCCCACCCCCTCCCTATCCCTCCTCCTTACCCCCCTTTCCCTACCTACATTAACTCCTCTTTCTCTGTACCCTTCGTTTAATCATCCTCCGTAATCTTCTAATGTTTCAGGTGATTACATTCCCGAGTAGAGAAGCCAAAGATGGCGAGAGAGAGTTCAAGTTCACTGTTCAGCCCCTGCAAGCTCCTAGGACCAGCAGCTTTGAGAGCATCCAGCACTACTGCAACAGGTATGTTACCATGGTAACCTCTCCTAGCCTCTCACCTTGTCTGCCTCGTCTTACATCCAGGCGGCTCAAACAGGCAAAATATCACTTTTTGTTGGATAAACTTTGCTAGATGCATTGTGCGGAACTATGGAACGCATAGCTCAGAAGAAAGCAAAAACAGTTAAAAATGATAACACTGATGATTATCAAGGCTTAAACATTCAAGTTTGTATCAAACTCCACTTTGTGACAGCAGAGCCCTGTCTTCCAAAGATTTGTTATTGATGTAAATTGATCACAATTCCAATCCCCTATCTCCAATGTACAGAGTTACGACTGATATCAATCTCTAGTCACGATGCGATCAATTGCAATTCTTCATAGACGGGACCCTAATCCAAATAATATACATGTATGTATGGTATAAGTGAAAATAGCTTTAGAAGACTCATTCTATTGTGTCCTTCGGTCTCGTTGTTTGTCCAGCCGCGGTGAGCACAAGCTGGACTCCTTGGGGTCCATCCAGACCAAGGTGACGGTCAGCGGGACCGATGATGTCTACCAGACCACCCAGAAGAAGATGAAGCTGGCTGATGAGGAGATGAAGAAAGTCAGGTAAGAAAAGCCAAAGATGCTCCTCTTCCCCCCAACTCCAAATCCCAAGCATTTCAGAAAAGTTGATACAACACATGCCTGTACTTTGTTGCTTTGTCTACTTCTCATCACTCACTACCACTCGCCGTAATATAGGTATATCTTTAGTTGGAAGGTTAGTGGAAACACATGAATTAATCAGGCTCCTGGTTTAGCATTACCGTATCGACCGGCAGATAAGACGCCCTCGCACATAAGACGCACCCCGACTTTGAGCACGCAATTTGAAAAAAAAAAAAAAAATCGGGTCTCACGTACATGTATACACATGTATGGGACTATGCATTGTGTGACAACAATCAACATCCAACAACAAAATAGATGGCTTTGATAGCCTGACACAATAACGGTAATACGATCTCAATCACATCATCAGCATAATTACCAGTTCAAAGAAAGCACCAGAACTAGTATTTGTCAGAGATGCCACAAAGAAACCGCTAGCTAGAAAGCTAAGCCCTAAGGATAACCTCCGTTAGATCAGAGCCGCTATTGTTGCTTGATCCGACCTCCAGGTGGCGCTGTACACCTTTTGGCCTCGGAGATAAAAAAAAAAAAAATCTCCGCGGACGATAATGTGTACAGCGCCACCTCGAGGCCGGATCAAAGCAACAATAGCGGCTCTGATCTAACGGAGGTTATCCTTAGGGCTTAGCTTTCTAGCTAGCGGTTTCTTTGAGGTGTCTCAGACAAATACTAGTCCTGGTGCTTTCTTCGTACCTGTAATTATGCTGATGATGTGATTGAGATCGCATTACCGGTATTATGTCGGGCTATCAAAGCCATTTATTTTGTTGTTAAATGTTGATTGTTGTCACACAATGCATAGTCCCATACATGTGTATACGTGTAAGTTTGAAAGACCCGACTTTTTCTAACGCCGTGTATAAGACGCACCCGGACTTTGGCGTGATTTTCAAGGGGAAAAACATGCGTCTTATACACCGAAAAATACGGTACTTCCTAGTGGATGTGGGATGTGATTAGGATAAAAGTCAAATGCACATCCAACAGGTAATACACATAGCCAGTTTCTTCCTAACGGTACATTTACACGGAAGCTACTCGCGGCTGCTGATCACTGAATGTACTTTGTCCCTAGTGGGGTTTCCCCATCACAGGAAACCAAGAAAATCACTTCATGATGTAATTTTGCAATAGCAAAGTGGTCTGAGTGGACTAAGTGTACATTTAGTATATTTTCCTGGAATTATAATTGTTACTCTGCGGTCATTTTGTATTTAACACCATATTCAAGCAGTTGATATTTCAACTTAATGAGGTTGATGACCTACGAGCATTTTTGCTGGAGGGATTTTCCATGTGATGTACTTACAGTCAGTTGAGTCATTAAAAGAGTGATCCGCTTAAACTATGAATTCAAGTGGAAAGACGTTTCACATCTATACCCAGAGCTGCTGGTTTCTCCTGATTCCAAAGTGTAATTTGTTGTGTGAACTTAAATAACACAATTGATGTCTTATGAGCACTTTTACATTTTTTTCCCTTGTGTGATAGAGTGTATATAATCTTCTTTGCTTGTGTCTCCCTTTAATTCTTTGTGAAAAAAACCTCTCAAACCATGAAATCACGTCGAAAGACATCTTACATCTAAATGTATGACCACAGCCGACAGCTTCTTTTGATTACATAAGTGTATTTTCTTGTGAATTTAACAGTTTATGGCCTGAGAGCACATTCACCTTTTTTTGTAATGCGTAAGGTACAAAGATGTGTAATCTGTTGCGCTTGGTGTTCCCTCAGCCCACCTGAAAAAAGTAATCTGCTTAACTCTTTATACAGTAGGCTGCACACCCCTCTGCTGCACATTGATTTGGAAGGTGCCATTTTCATCTTGTCTGAAGACAATGTCTTGCATGTCAATGGCTGTAACTTTTTACATAATTGTGAGTTCTGAGAATGTTATGCAGAAACGTTAGAGAAAAAACATGTTCTTTTTGATCATGTCATTTCTCTCAAGTTTTCAACTACTGGTATATACTAAAATTCAAGTTATTTCTGACTATTGTAGAAAAATAATAATTGTTGACATTATCATTAAGATTGCTCTCTGTTTTGTTGTTTATAACTTTTGAATGTGTTCCAATTGTCATGATATAAGCTTTCTATTGAAACCAGGACCACTTTCCTTGTTGGGACAAAAGGGAACCAAACTTGAGTTTGTTAAGAGGTGTAATACGTAGTACATAAGGGCTCACTCACGGTAAGCAGGAAGTGACTGCTCTAGAAACAGTACCAGTACCAGTAAATCCTTTATTTCAATGGTGGTCAGTCTTGTTTACAGTCTTTTGTTCAATTATTGATGTTCTCCTTCATCTTGGTCACCCACAGCACCAAAGAGGTCAAGCAGAACCAGTTTAAGCCGGGGCATCGGGTCAAGCGGAAATCCATCTCGGCCCACGCTAAGAAAATCATGTCCTCGTCTTCAGCGGCATCATCCCAATCCAGTACCAACCTCTCTTCAGTATCTTCCAATTCCACTTCGTACTCTTCCACGTCGGCGACGAGTTTCAACGCTTCTTCCGCGACCACCACGCTGCTGTCTTCGGCGACGTCGGCGGCTCGGGGCTCAAACTCGGCGTCCATGACCACTTCGTCAAAAAGTGCAATATCTGGCAGTGGCAGTAGCAGCAGCGGCAGTATTAAGAATAGCAGTACCAAAACCAGTGGTACTAGTAGTAAACCGAGCGGGGGAACATCAGCTTCTCAGAAATCAGCAGTACATAACAGATCTTGCAGGTGAGCGTGGGTGTCAGACATTGTAAGGCTTTGTTTGTGCAAATATCTGGCTTACATAACTCTTAGAGGGTGGAGGCCAATTTCTATTTCTCTGTTCTCTCCTTGTAATAATGAATTGTTAATAATTGAATGTGTTTTTCTTTAAAGAACCGACATAAGGTATTTCTATATTGCAGTCAGGAAATAACCACTTGAGGAAGATGTGTTTTTAATCATAGGCAATTACAAAAGGGTTCTTCAAATACTGCTTTCCCTGAGGTCATTTTGCAACACTTTTGAATTAAAATTTTTAGAATGAATTTCCTTGAAGGTACTCCAATTTGCTCCAATTTTGCTCTTGACTAACAAACATGACGTAAAACTTACAGAAGGCTTATGTATGTGTCCTCAAAATAAAGAAAGAAAATGAATAATTTATTTGAAAGAGATTTATACTTGCCTATTGCTTGATGGCTTGAGGAAAGATGCAACACACACATATGAGAATTTCACTAATTGCTTCTTTATGTCTTTGTATACCGTCACTTTATTCACATAGTAAATGGTACATCTCAACTTTCTGATCAAACTGAGTGATACACCTCCCTGAATTGAATTGATTTGATTTGATTAGTTCGATATATTTTACATTTTAAGATATACAAGAACATGAAAACAATAAGTCTGCATACATAAATGAATATATACAGTCATAATCAAAATGAATTGAGACTATACAAGCAATAATCTTTGTGTAATAGTTTTAATTATGACAATTAATAATAATGCTGGGAGTTCATAATCGTTAGTGTAGAGATAGTGATATACCTCCTTGCGTTGAAACTACACAAGAACTAGTTCTAGTTCCATTTTGAACAAATTATTGTATCTGCACAGAGACCGTGTGATACACCTCCTTGCGTTGAGGCCGTACAAGAGACTTGAAATCTTCCTTAGACTTCAGAAGGACGGGATTTCATCCAAGGAAAAGAACCAACTAGCCATCATTCTACCACAGGTAAGACCGAGTCACCCTGGGCGTGGGGTAGGAGGGGGGGGGGGGGGGTGGTTGGGGGTCCTGAGATTGTTTCTTTTGTTCATGTGTGTATTTTGGAGGTAATACAGCTGTACTTTTTATGCCTCCGCCAATATTATCTTAGATGGTTGTCCATCCATCCTCTGTCCGTTTACGAAAAAGATGGAGAATCATGAAGATTTAAACTAATTTTGTATGAGCATAGCAGATTATCAATCCGACACAGATGAAGCTAACATAAAGCAAGAATTGCAGTCACATTGCTCTAGCTTTCTCTCATTTTCACAAGGTGGTTCATTGTTTTGAACTAACCCTTTCCTTTACCTCTCCATAATTTTACTACCATAACAGGAAGACCACTCATTGTAAAGAGATTCTTTCATGAATTGTACATGTGTGTGTGTGTTTTCGGTATGTGTGTCTATGTGTAACTGTGTTAGTTTTACATGTATGTTTCTGTGTGTATGATGTGTGTCTGTGAACCTACATGTATTATAGACCTCAACAAGGCCATCTCTGTGTATAAATTGGATGCCCTTGTTGAAGCTGACAGCATACTTTGCACTTGAGTTGGGTTGAATGCAAGTGTTTCCCCTTCCCTTCTCTGATGTACATGGATGTCAGTCAAAAAGTCACCAAAGTTCATTGTACTTTCTGCCCACAGCTGACACTCCTAGTGGTTTCTAAGTTACAGTATAGAGGTTAGTCAGGGATTACAAACAATGCTATTTCTGCTTGCCCTCCAATTCTACCATTACTGAAGTTTCTATAGTTCCCTCAATGCAGTTTTCACCATTACCCTATACCCTGAAAACTCACTTGCATTTAATGTATTTCCAAAAATGTTACTGTAAACATACATCTGCAGCGACAGCTACCAGTGATGTAGGGCTAGACACTAGTACACACAGGTACCAAAATTTGAACCGAGGACCCCTAAAAGCTAGAAAATTAAGCGGGCCCTATGCACAAACCCCGTAAAAGGGACATCCAGATCACCTTTGAAGAAAGGCTTTGGTGGACATGTGGGGTAAGGGAAATGCCTTCTGCTGCTTAAGCAATAAGCAGCCATATGAGAATTTATGCCTACATGTATTCATTCCTGCTTGCATACATGTAATTTTAGATTTCTTTACCTTTCTTTGTTTTTCATAACATTTGCAGAAGATATTTATGACAGTTACCACTCACAAAAAAATTGTCTTGTTTGTGTATGGTTTCTTCTTAGTTTGGGGTTGGATGTTTTCTATGCCATAGGTATGGCACTTCTCCATGCTTGACAGTTCTTGTAATTTACATGAGCATTGTACATATTTTCAAATGTTGCAATTTAATTTCAGGGTGATTTGCAAAAAAAAATCTCAGCTTGAGATGTGTGTTAGTGTGTAGACAGACAGATGGATCTAGAGACACTACGGTACTTCACCAATTTTTGTTGGCATTATTTGTTGATACGCTGGTGAGATTCAAATGGAATCTTAATATGCAATATATTGGTGAATGAAGATCAATAAGCCATCAAGCCTGTATTTGTTTGTATTGAATTTGAAACAAAGATGAGCATATATTGACCATTCGTTGACAGTCTGTATCTATCTATTTAACTAGGTTCTGAGAGGGCGGGAGAGTATTATCATTAGGAAATTAGCATTCAGTGGGATATCCGTAGGAAGTAGGAGAGCAACCCCATGAATCATCAACTGAAATCAAAACCTGATAAGATACCAAGCAAGAAGTTAACCCTTTTAATACTCCACTAATTGGCTGATCATTCAGGAATGATATCCTGCTCTCAGACGGGTTTGATTGACTTGTATGTTCTAAGCTCTTTGTAGTTTTTAATTTCCTGTCTGCAGTATTATCATATATTATTGAGGGCAGCTTTTTACTTGTTCTTCACCAAACAGACACACATACCAAACAAGGGCATCGGTTGACATATGTAATAGAACATACATACATGTAGATGTATACGGAACATTGTAGGGAGTGCACAATCATTCTGCCGATTTTGTTTTTGTTTTAAGAATACCCTTGTGATATGTACATGTGCATTGTACTGTATGGTGGCATGGCCTACCTTAGACTCAGTCTTTTTGGCACCAAAATATGTATTGTGAATGAATTGGAGAGAAACCATTCTTATCTTGCCAACGCATGAGAAGACAGTTTACATGTTTATCAAATGGGACAACAGTTCAAAGGTACATATACATGACTATAAACAATCACTGAGAGGTCATTGGCAGCCGGGGCCATCGATTTGACGGTTGTGCTGCGCTCTGATAAGCTTTGTGACAGGAAATTATAATAAAAGATGAGATTGGTATGACCCTTTGAAGTCCCCATGGCATCTGTCATATGACGTTAGTGTTAAGTTCTTCGTTGCCAGACAAACGGCTGCGCTATATATAGGAATTACATGCATTCATGTTGCGAAGCTGCATGTATGATAAAACAAAATGAGAAAACTTTCATGGAATACCATGCACACGTAGAGGCAGTAAAGAGTGGCCACTATTAGAATGTCTTATGCATATAATGGCATCAAGGTATTTACATTTGTTCACTTTTTGAACAGGATCGAGTTAAACTGCTTAAGTTTTTCATATCTTGAAGGCTACAGCACAGATTTATGCACACCGGTAAATCATGGCATTGTTCTGATATCTACATACTTGAAGAATTATCCATAGGTACACATTTCTTATCGGTAGAAAACCTTGCCAGTAGCCAGTTAGTAATAACCCAACTGAATTCTGGTAAGCAATCACAATTTACATACAAATGTGAGGGAGATGAAAAAACGTATTTAATACTCTCTAGTACATCCTACATGTACATGTACATGATGTACATGTAGCTTGATATGAGTAATACTTTGTAGTTCCTTGAATGATATGAACCAAGAACAATTACAGTGTACTCTGGCTTGAACTTGCATAAATTTATGTTTGGCATCACAATGGCATCTAGGAAAACATAACCCGATTAATGAGTAATTAATGAACCATTTTACAAGCTGCCTGCTATCATGACTTGTAGCAGCTGGCTAGGTCTCATTGTCAAACCAATGTTTACTCAACATTCCCTCAAGCCTCTTCTAGTCTTCGTTCCAGGCTGAGGGTACATGCAGGTTATTATTTAGGGGTCCCAGCCCATCATGGAAATCAGGGAAAATTATTTTACTTTTTGCCAGTCAGGGAGAAGTCACTCAGGGAATTTAATAAAAATGCCTCCAATCAGGGAAAAATCAGGGAACTTTGATTGGCCCAAAAATTAAAAGTAGTCCGTCAGACTATATTTTGTTGCATATCAATATACATGTACTTACTTATTAGTTTTAAATTACAGTATTTTATACTGGAAACAGTTAACGGCATTAACATCAAAAACATGTGAAACTGGAAATGAGTTGAAATGAACATCATGGAATTGTGAGAAACTGAGACTTCATCAGGGGAAAATCAGGGAATTTTATTTTCTTGAAATGCTGGGAACCCTGTTATTATGCACGACAATCATAGTCAAGTCTAGTCATAGAGACTGAATGCTTCTCCACTAATAAAAAAACAGTTACACAAGGAGATAGGGGGTCAGGGCCACGTAACCTTAGCAATGCAAAAAATAAATTGATTTCCAAGTAAGAAGTAGGGTATGATGTAAACTAGTGCTCAGGATGTTTGTTTGATGACACCAGCATTGATAAAAAAAAAAAAGCCTAAGGACTGCAAAAAAAACAGACTAAGGCTAATTTCAATCTTGCATTGTAGTGGTGATAACCTTTTACTCTTAAGTACCTGGCACTGTGATACCAAACAATTCATCGTAAATCATGTTTAAGATATTACTTGTAAATACTAAAAAACAGTAGGGATCTAAATTTATATTTTTGTTTTTTTCTATGT
This sequence comes from Arbacia lixula, assembly GCA_963669155.1. Taxonomy (NCBI): domain Eukaryota; kingdom Metazoa; phylum Echinodermata; class Echinoidea; order Arbacioida; family Arbaciidae; genus Arbacia; species Arbacia lixula. The sequence goes on from CAVLGW020000146.1 coordinate 10,312, forward strand.
TGAGAAAAAAATACACTGTTCGAGAGTGGGCAAAACTCTATACTGTACTTTTGCATCTAATATGAATTGTCCTTACAAATTTTATTGCTGGCACATGCAAAACACATGCACATGTATTTGTTGCATGGGAATAATATCTAGTGTTTTAGTGTACACAATTGAAAGCTTATCTCAAGATTTTCTTTATTGAATTTTCATGAGCTGTATTCTCCAGGCTAGATCCATCAACATGTTAACATTTGTCAGAGTAAAGGCCACTACGTTATTAGAAATGGTTACATGCACTGATGGATAATAAACACGATTCATTGCTTCCGAATTCTATTACTAGTTATCAATATATGCAGGTATATTTAATCATTGTTTCATTGAAATGTATGTCTGTCAAATTATTTCTGCATAATGTACATGATTAGTTATTATATTCCATAGTAGGTTTTCAAGTAATATTTAAATAGTAGTTACAGGTACATGTACATTTTACAAGTGTACAGTTTTGATACATGTGCACAATATTCAAGTAAACTGAAAACATAGTTGATAAAAGACTAACTTTGTGGAGGGATGAATTAATGTAAAACCCTTTTACACATTTACTACTTTTGGAGTAACTTCACTTACTTTCACTCTGCTCTCGCTTCCCCTTTTCCTAGTCACCCAAAATACAATTGTTTGGATACATGTACCCCCACAGATTAAAACATCAATCTTTCCACTCCTGTTGCGTACATGAAGCCAAGCTATTAAAGTGTCAACTCACAGTTCCGACATTCTTGCTTGAGGCTCACTGTTCAATAGAGGTTTACATATACAAAGCTAATTGTTTGTTAGCATTACATCTGTCAAAGCCTGAGCCTATCCAGAAAATGTGTGAGAAAAAAAATACAACAATCTAGCAAAACTTTTTGCTGCCAGCATTGTTTCTGTATGGTGAATTGTCTATTTCATCTTCAAGTCAAAACAGTTTTTTGAAAGTGTTGATAGTACATAAAAACCATGAATGTCCTGAAAGCAGATGCTGATAATGTTGTTGATGACACATACATGTAGATGTTCTTGGCAGATACTATTTGCCATTATCACTACTAATAGTTTTCAGAGGTAGAATATGAACTGACAGCATACCTCCAACGTTCAAGGCTTACAAATTATAAACTAAACTCACAGATATTAGGATTTGAAGATTAACTCTCCTGATGAACCATATATACTACTCATTTAACCTTCACATTACTGAGCCTTGAACAACACATCATCTTTCTACACATCTTCATGGCAGTTGTAATGAGGGAGTTGACCCTTACATTATTGGGCAGTGACAACTCCATTGGCTTACTACACATCTGGTTGTAGGGAGAGAGAGTTAACAGGGAAAGTTCACTCAGTACTGTTGAAGAGAGTAGATGATAATGTAAATGTTCAACATAGATGCGGAAGATATACATCCTTGTATATCTCCCTTGCCCCCTCCATGAGTGATGAATATGAATCTCCACTTCCCAGTTTGGGCAACATACAAGCACATGCTATGCAGGCCTGCAGGGTAGTCATATGGTGGGCATCAACTTCACTGTACAGAGAGAGAAAAAAAAACCTGTCAACAAATCATTACTCAATGATCCTCATGTATCTTTGCCCCAATACGTCCAGCTTCCGTTCTGACACATTGGGCTCGTAGAAGTGTCATTAACGGCGGATTATTGATCATGAGTAATATCCCAGATGATATCTCTCTCTGCAGCAAGGACACGTTAGGCTTTGTCATGTATTTACGCTCCCTGGCAATGTCATGGAGATGTATGCATGTACATATACATTTGCTTTAAGAACAACAAGCCAGCGTACACCTGGATTGAGCATACATGAACATTCTAGGAATCCTGTCTTTAATCCTTTGTATACCAGATAAATGGATGCTCTCTGGGGTTTGTGTGCATTGCTTGTACAAATATGAACCAGTGGTGGATACAGAGTTTAACTTCGAGGAGAAAGTAGAGGGCAACTAAGATAAGAGCAGTTACACCACATGTATCTGTAAAGGCTAACTTCAAACAAAATTTGAAGCTAAAGAGGATAACCTTTCCATTCGGTTGAGCACTTTATAGAGAATTCTTTAGGTCGAATTCGCCTTATACAGCTTTACAAATCTGTGGAAAACACTGTTCTAATTGGAGAGATACTTTGTGCTACCAGATCGACATGTGAGTCTATCCTACTTGAAAACAATGCCAAGAACCATCATGACAACAACACTCATCCATTGTGGACAAAATTAAAATATGTTGGGCTTTTTGTAATGAGAAAAATGTGTACAGTCACCTTGGAAGGCAAAATAGATGATGAGAGAATATTGAAAGTGCTGTATAGTGTATATTCTCAAAGGGGTTAACCGTTATGCCCTTTCCCCCTCTTCCTCTCTCTTTCCCTTTCTCTCTTTCCCTTTCTCCCCTCTCCTTTCCCTTTCATGCTGTTTTTTCTCCCCCCCCCCCCCATCTCCCACTCTCTCTCCTTTCCTTTCCTATGTTTCTCTCCATTTCTAACTCTTTCTCTTTCATTTTCCTCTTTGTATTTCTCTTTCTCATTCTCTATCTTTCTCTCTCTGTCTCAGTCATCATCTCTGTTGATCTCTTCCCACTCCCCTTTTCCCCCTCTCTCCCTTCCCCTTATCTCTCTCTTCCTTCTCTTTTCCCCTTCTCCTCTCTTCCCCCTCTCTTCTCTTTCGCCCACTCCCATCCCCTTCTTTTCTCTTCTCCTTCTCCTCTCTCCCCTTCTCTCCCTTCTCCTCTTTCCCCTTCTCTCCCTTCCCCTTCTCTCTTCCCCTTCTCATCTCTCCTCTCCATTACCCCACCCCCTCTCTCTCTTTCTCTCCCTCCTCTCCTTGTTCCTCTCCATTTCTAGATCCCTCTCTCATTGTATCTATTCAGCTTTCTGTGTTGCTCTCCTTCCGCTCTCCTCTTCCCATCCCTCTCTGCCTTTCTTTCATCCCTCAGCTGTTGTGTCTCATTGATAAGAATCCACCACTGAAGGGCAGGCAGGAAGAAGCGAGAAAAGAATGGCTGTGAGAGCACATTCTGGCATCGGATTGCAATTGATAGGGATTTGACGTTGTCATGACTCAGACTATGTGCTAATCTATATCTCTTCACAAAATCTGGGGGCTTAGTTCGAGATTGCAGGGTGAAAAAATGAGGCGTTATTTGTCTTTCATGGTGCTATAATAACTGACACAGATATAAATGCACTGTCAAAAATGGTTCAGTATTAACGTACACTAAACACACCATTGTTTAATGATATTGAGATACAGTCTTAAAGGGATGTAAGAAACAATTTATAGAGATAATCTGGCAACTTCAATATACTGTAAGTGAAATTATGGCAAGATTTATATATAAAAAAAAAAAAATGCATGCTCCATGGGTACAACATGTTCATGTAAGTAGAAGGAGAAGAGTGTACGAAGTACTTTAATGTAAGGTTTATATTTGCAGTGCAGTGAAGATGGGCTACAGTGTACATGTATGTACCATGGCCAATAACATGGACATACGTACATGTACTTCACTCAGGACTTTAAAAGGTCCTTTAAAAGTTTGTTGACCCTGGGTGGTGTAAACCATATTGCAGCCACAATATGATAGCACTGAGGACAAGATCAGCTACACAATATATGCATGTCTACACATGGGAACGTATCCTAAGGCTAAGCTATGCTCTACTCCCATGACAAATATGAATCATGTATTCCTGTGAAACCCCTCCACTAGCTTTCACAAGCAAATTGTGGTGGAAGTGTTGACAGATTGACAGCAAAGCAATGTGAAGAAATAAGGTACAAGATGTTTTTTTTGACAGGATAAACCTACTAAGTGTGTTATTAGTATGGGCATTTCATATTCTGTACAGGAAACATAAATTCGGTGAGTGTGCACTAAATCTACATGTACACTGAGTGCTATTGATACAAATACAAATACAAAACAAATCTACATACGTGTACATTTACATGTGTGCATGACTCAACAAAATAACTGCACTTAGCATGACCAGTGAAATGCTGGTGAAAATTAAGTGTAACTTAAACTTGCTCAGTCCTACATGTAAGCCAGCGAAAGCCTGTTGACGTAATACCGGGTACACATTTTATGCAGCCATGGTTTTGAGAGTGTTGAATGTTGTGGTTCTGGGTGTCTGTGACCATGTGTGTGTGTGGGGGGGGGGGGGGGGGGGTGGGGTGTCCTGCAATCCACTCCCCATCCCTCTGTACACGTAGGTGTATTGCAACACGTTGTGCTCAGGATTCTGAATGATGTGTTTGTTTGTGCCATGATTAATGACTCAGTCACGCTCAGTGGGTTGGACTTCTCATGTCACGCCGTACATGGCGGAAGTCATTTGAGGTTTCCAAGATCAAATGTACTCCCAAGATACATGTTCCCACCACTGTGTGTTTGCCCCCCAGATACGGTTTCTACAGTTGTCACAATAGCAAGCCATGCATGCGTTCAGACACAAAATCCATGTCATGCAATTTGGTCGCATTAGAACCTAACATACATGTTCATATGCTAGGGCCATTGTGCAGTATTGTTGCGTACAGTTGATCGTTATCACCAAGGAAACAACCAATAAGCCCAGAGCGTAGTGGCCGTTTCCTTGGCACTTGCAATTAATAGAAAGGTCTAATTTCATGATACATTACAAGGTCGGAGGCGTACCAGCCAAACTGTATGCTGACATTTTCTGTAGTTGAACTCATGAATTGATAATTACAGATAATTGTCTATCTCTTTTGAAGGCTTATGAAGTTGTGTCAACTTCACTGTAAAGTACCATCTCCTGTAAAGTACACTGTAAAGTACAAATCTCCTCAGAATATACAACTTGAACAATCAAAGTCAGCATAGTGTTATAGTAGAGATGTAAAAGATCATTGTTCCTTTAAAAAATGCTCTTTAAATCTTGAACAGTTCTATAGGTTACTGTATTTTCCCAGATATTGGGATTGTTGTCTTTGAAAAGACTTAAGTCCAAACTCCAAGGTCTCATGAAAACCAGATGTAACAATAGAAGGATCCACTAGACAGCTTAATTTTTAATTTCCATACAAACAAATTCTACATTATTATTAGACTTCTGCAAAAAGAAAGGTGAGTTGGTGGGTTCCTTATCTTCTTTACTCTGATGACGTCATGTTCTCTTGATGTTTTAAATCCACTCATGAATTTGTCTTTGTTTTGTTGATGTGTCCAGGTTGCGACTCTTGCCAGGGACAACTCCTACGTACTTAACAAGAACTTGTACAATGAAGTCAGTCTCGACTGGCCGGCCTACTCAGAGACGGACAAGCAGCTGCTGAAAAGGTAAGGCAAACATATAGACTGCTATTTGTTTTGAATGGATAATTCACCCTGAAATTAAGTTGGTTTCAAGAAAAGGAGACACATGAAAGAAAAATATAAGTGAAGATTTGATGAAAATCTGTCAAAGGATAAGAAAGTTATCATCTTTTTTTATTTTGTGACGTCACGTGCGAGGTGTGAGCACGTCGCATGTGACGTCACAAAATTGAAATTTGAAAAGATAACGTTCTTATCCTTTGATGGATTTTCGTCAAATCTTCACTCATATGTTTCAGCTGTTATTGAAACCAACTCACCTTCCGGGTAAACTATCCCTTTAATGAGGTTCTTTTGCGAGGATGTTTACATCTAGTTGATGCCTGTCAATAAATCAGGTTGCAGGATTATCAAGATGAGGCTTACAATTGCTTATACTCAATTTTACTCTCAGATGCTTTCATTCCCACAAAAGGGTCTTAATCAGCTCAAAGCAGTGCCATACTCACCGTGATGCCACTATTATATGAGTAGTTCTTCTTTCGCATGGCTGGGTGATACCGTAGGGTGAACAGCCTTCAGGGGTATGTCACAAGGAGTCTTCATCATGCTTTCATTTTCTAGTGTCCACTCCGACTGGTGTTTGCTTGATTTTAAATTAAAAGTGAAGTTGGGTCTTTAACATGCATAGAAAGACAGAGAAGGAGATATATATACTTGTACAGCTTTGCATAAAAGTTTGCTGATAATATTCAGCAAACTTGAAAAGCACTCTACATCACATGTGAACATTGCCTTGTATAATGTGTTCCTGTTGAGTCCTGGCATGCTTCTTGTCACAGGACTGCCCTTTAAAAGGAAATTGTATTTGAAGAACAGGTATGAATAGTAGTTTGTTGAAATTGATTAACAAACAAAGAAACGATTATCAGTAGCCATCTATCCGCAATGAGTAACATATTTAGCAAAAGAGGAATTATTAAGAAATGCATATTAAAACTAACCATGTTGTGTTTCTATTCCGGATGCTGATTTGCAGGAAGCGCGCTGAGTTGTGTCTCAAGGATTCCCCTTCACCCCCATCCCAGCGCTCCCCCCATCACATCGTCACCAACTCCTCCTCTAGCTCGGCCCCCACTGCCTCCTCCGCCTCGGCCTCTGCCGCTACGGGTAGCCCCAGTACTCAGGCTGCCCCCCGGCCTGGCCTGGCCCACCGCAAACCGCTGGACGCAGGCTCCAAGGCTGCTGCTCCCTCAAGCCAGGTCAGTCCACTACTATCACAGTCATCTCACTATGAGCATGGTCTTTTGTTATGTGGACAACATTTTAAAGGGTCCCTTTAAAACGTTGTCAGCTTAACAAAAGATCATGTGCCGTCATACTCAGAATATGTGTGACTTGAGATATATTGACTCCCCTGTGGTGAACAAAACCCAATTTGTTTAGATGTATACAGATATGGCTACGTTGTCCATGCCTGCTAGTTAAGAGCCATCCTGATGTGCTTCCCAGGCAGCTTTTATGATCTTTGATCTAAGGAAATGATATTCATTGGCCAGTGACCTGGAAAAATAACATGAGCAGGAAAAAAGCTTGCCTTGTTTGAAGGCTAATTCTTCTAGTGTTCCCGGTTTTAATTGGTGAGACATTATTTATAGTTCAGTGATCAACCTGTATCTTAACAACAGAGCTGTTTTTCTGCCTGTTCCAGTGACTTTATTTGTATGTTGTTCAATTACATGACAGCATGGCAGCTTAGATATCAAAATGTGAAAATAGGAGATGAAAGAAGACTGCTTTGGGCATGTCAAATTGCCTGGTTGTCAAGTTGATGGCTTGAAACTTGTGGAGATAAATGGGCGCTATTTATGAGGGATATTTTTTTATTTCCACAACATGTGCATGTACACTCATTGCACACAGAAATTTTGCAATGCATTTACAATCCAATATCCCTTTATTATCACAGATATATATTGTTTTGGATTCAGTTGGCTTTGTCATGCTAGTAGGTACTTTCAATCAAGTTTTATATTTCCCCTCACCAGAAACGACCACTCTTGCCAGAAGAGAAAGACTACAAGCAGAAGAAGCCACGCATTGCCCACAACCTGTCCGCGACGACCAAGCCTTCCCTGGACCAGCCTCAGCTGAGCCCCAGCAGTGGGCTGGGGTCCCACAAGAAGGCCCCCAGCCCCGTGGGTCTGTTCAAGAAGGTGCCCAGCCCCTCCTCCACCACCAGCCACACCCCTCACGCCACCACCACCACCGTCTCCAGCTCCCCCTCCAGCAACCCCGCCCAGCAAAGTGCCTTGTCCTCCCCCTCGGTCAGTACCACCCGCAACTCTCCGGACTGCTGCGACTCCACGGCCGGAGCGGCCAGCCTGTCCCTGACGACCACCACAACGTCGTCTGCGGCGACAGCCTTTGGGGGCGGAGTATCCAAGTCGTTAACGAATGGGTGCAAGGATGGGGCTGCCGGGGCGGGGAAGGGAGAGAAGCAGGGTAAAGGGTCGAGCGATCGGAACGTGAAGGAAGAGAAGAGGCCGGTGGGGAAAGAATCTCCTTCGGGTGATGTCTCCTCTACGTCAGCCGTTCCTGATTTTGCTTTGTAAGCTTTCACTTATTATATTTCCATCGTAACAAGCATTCATTATCCAGTATTCATTACATGTGATGAATGATGTGATGTCATGCCATCATTATCCCTCTTACTGTTACATGAGTATAATCATCTCCTTCCTATATTACTTCAGGAATTATGTATTTCTATATCCTTAATTCATATCAGCCTTTTATTAATACTCCTAGTCCCAGGTACAATTTGTTTCCTTTCTTCCAAATTGTATGTACTTGCATTCACGAAAAACACCATGAAAACATTGTTTAATGAGAGCCTTGCCACAGATGCAAGAAGCACACACTCTCTATTCTGAGTGAAGAGGCTGGAAATAAATCACCAACCAGAAACCTCCTTCTCCTCCTCCTCCTCCTCCTCCTCCTCCTCCTCCTCCTCTATGATCACGTAGTTGATGTCTATCTTTTCCGCCCCGCAGGAAGTACAGCCTGATCACGTCGATTGAGCAGCGCCACAGGTACAAGGAGGAGTTCAACAAGCTGTATCCTCAGTACCATGACTACCACCGCTTCATCGAGGGCATCAAGCAGAAGTTCAAGCAAATGCAGGATGAGCTGTATAACACCCCGCAGGACAGCAAGCAGTACATCCGCCTCCAGGACAAGGTCATCCAGGAGTACAGCAAGATCACTCAGGTTAGCTCCTATCCCTGTCTCTATCTCACTCCCTCTCTCTCTCTCTCTCTCTCTCTTTCTCTCTGTGTGTTTGTTCCTCTCTCTTCTCTCCTCCCCCTCTCTATCTTTCTCTCTTTCTCTCTCTGTATCTTTATTCCTCTCTTTCTCTCTCTCTCTGTCTCTTCCTCTCTCTCCACCTCTCTTCGCCCCCCCCCCTTTCTCTCTGCCTGTCTCTCTTTTACTTTCTCTTTGTCTCTCTCTTTGTCTCTCTCTTTCTATCTCACTCTCTCTCTCTATTTCTCTCTCTCTATCTCTCTCTCTCTCTCTCTCTCTCTCCTTCTCTCTCTCTCTCTCTCTCTCTCTCTCTGTTTCTCTCTGTCTCTCTCTATTCTGTAAGGTTTATGGGTCCCATTCTAGTCATGCTTTCGGGATACCAGGAAGAAATCATCTCAAACTGATTAAAATTAAATGTAATCTGGATCCCAGTGATAATGACAAAGCTTTTCTGACAAGAGCTGTAATTATTAGCACTACAATTTCTTACCTTTACCCTTCATGAGCCATTGATCTTTTTTTGCTTTGATAATACACACAAATCCCATAGAGCAACAGACTGTCTAGCATATAAAGATTAATCTCAATCTTGCTTCATATCTCTCTGCTTCTGCAGGACCCTGATTACAAAGTCAAGGAGAAACGATGGAAGGAGCTGCACGATCTTCTCGGTCACATCAAGTCGCTGATCACAGCATACGACAAGGAACGCCTCCAGATTGACAACTCGTAGATACGAAGCAAGCTTGCCTGGGCCATGGTATATCAAGACTACGTGACATGGTTCAAACAAACAGTAATATCCCAAACCATGACTTCATGTACCGGTATGTGTATGGCCTGCTCTACATTATGGGAAAACCGCCATTCTTTTCTTGAATACAAACAAGTTTTAAACTTCCCAACTCCAGGATGTGCCTCAAACCAATTTGATCAGAATTTCTTCATTAAATCTTTATGAAGTATTGATGTATCCATAGACAAACATTTTGCCGGGCACGTCCAGGGTGAAATGTTGGAACTGCGGGATGAAAGCAGCCACTTTTTGAACTCGTGGTCGGAACCGGATCTATTCCATGCTATATGTGTGGACTCCATGAAGTCATACACATACAAAGAGTCAACTCTCTTATGAATGCTGCTATCGATCTTTGCCTGGAGAAATCAACTCAAACCTTTGCCGGCCATTATTTTGTCTAGCACTCAAGTTAAGCCCTACTTGTAGAGCAGGTCATACGCTCAGTTGATGAGGCAAAATTAGCGAACTTTGTACAGAGAATGATAGGAAAATGGGGAGTGTACAAATACTACCACACCTTCAAGGAAACACTTTATTCTTGCAGACATGCATCAACCGTATATGAGTAGAAACAAATCCACAAGAAATGCTCTCCATTATAGAGTGTTAATTCTGTGGAGTTTACATCAGTTTTCATTCGAAAAGCTCAATTTGCATAAATCACGATTCATAATGCGTGTTTCTTTTTCGAGAAGGATTTGCCAAAAGATTTGTTCAAGTATTATTGTCTATGCACGAGCTCACTAAAAATTCCATAGAGCTACCAATCCTACTTGAACCATAGTAATATTGGCTTTGTTCTCTGCTTTACTTTTCTGCCCAAGATTGAGGCCAACGTCTTGAAGGTGCACTCCTGTTACACTCCCCAGTTCACCCCATTTTGCCTCTTCATGTTTTATCAAAGCGATCGCAAAACATACAAAAATCATGTTGCCTGGGTATGAAAGCCTTATTTATGTGTATAAAAAAACAAATAGTAAATTATGAAGAACAAGTGTTTATTCATCTATATGAAAACGATATCTTGGTATTGAGATGTATACTGTGGAAGAATTGGCTGCTCTAATATTATGGGAATCGGCATACTGCTCACCAGAAAAATGTGAATATAATATTGATGGTAAAGGGACATGTAAGTCAAAAGGTCAAAATATCAGCCTGAAGAGCATATCTATGTTCCGGGCTTAGATATGAGAATAAGAGGAAATCTTCTGTTTGAAATGGTGTTGGAAAGGTCTAGGAAAGATTTTGTGATGAATTATGAATTTTGGAATCTCCCAAAAACGATAGAGTTCCAGTAATGTTGGTATAATTTTTTGCGAAAGGTGCCTGAGAGATTTAAGATGATTGATAATGTTTTTCCCAGCAGTGCAGAAATGAAAGGGAATTGTTTGGGTGAGCAGTATGCAAGGTTCTACATTCACGAGATCAGATACACTACCTGTCAGATACCCCACTCTCCAGAGACCTACACCCACCCCTATCCTATGGCAGTTAAGCACGAATGGTACAGTCGTATTAGGCATGTACTCATTAGTCCATTTTGAGGACCGATCCATTCCACAAGAGGGGTCAAACAGTAATGTGGGCCACCTTTTGTGTCCATCATCTCTGCGATGCGTCTGGGCCACATTGTCCGCATCCCCCTCGTGGTGGAAATTTGACCCACTCACCTATCATTCTGCCCGACCTGTTACCTTCCTATCATCCCCTTTCTTCCTCCCATCCTCCTCCTCCGCTTCCTCGTCTTCTCCACGCACCAAGTTTCTACATCATTATTACTCAACAGGATTTTCTCTTCTTCTCCCCCTCTTAGGAAAATAGCCCTGTGTAATTACTGTTGATATTAACACATGACCCTTGTTCTTGCGGTCGCTATTCTGATAGTTTATGGGGCTTTAGACCTTTCACTTGTATCTATTTTTAGCATTGGTCTGTATATACCTTTATCTATAGATAGACATACATACAGTTTCTTAACGTCTCACCCTGTATGACATCAAAGTATGGAACCAAATCAAGCGAGCAAGACACCTTCCGTATCCCCTTACCGACAAAATCCAACTCCTGTGACCCGATTTTGTCTTGTCCATTCTGAGACAGACATGGCGGAGCCCTTGACATTCCAAGCATTCCTGACATTCCAGGGGCCGTGCCACTACCCACCAAAGATGTACGGCATATACACACAAATGTGTGGCATTGCTAGTCTTGTCCGTCTCAGACCCCTGATGTAGATTGAAACATGAAGCCCACTGCATTGTAGAACATCTCCTATACCTACTGCTGAGAGTGATTTTTCAAAGGCAAATTATCTCGCCTCCCTTCATCATGTATTCGGAGTTGAGATTTCTAAGGGCATACATTATATGAGGCAGTGCTTACAGGTGATGTAGAATGTCATGTCTCATGCGAAATCTACTGAATATCTTCAGCAAACATTTTTGCAAGGCTGATCTGTCTTTAAGTCTTTCTTCTCTCTCTGCTCTTTCCTTTCCTTTCATCCTTGTTCGCTCATTTGTGGTCCACTCTGCTCTCTGTCTGTCGCCCTCGCTCAGCGGCTCACCCCATGCCAGCTGATCTATATGAGGGGCATGCCTCTCTTGTTATGGTAATAGCCGGCATTCCTTACTGAAGGGAATTCCCCTGTGGCTAATAATACCCCCCCCCCCCTCCACTCAACACATGTGGAGCATCGACAGCAAACTAAAGATGCGTGCCATGTGCTTTGAAGAGATGCATGGGAGGCGTGTTCTTTCCCCATGTTGCATTTTTCTGGCTGTCCCTGTCTCTCCCTGTCTTCTCTCTCTCTCTCTCTCTCTGTCTCCCTCTCCCCCTCCAGCTATCTCCCTCCCCCCTACCCTCTCTCTCTCCTCCGCTTATTAGAACGGGCCATACATATTAGTCCCTCTCACCTCTCGACTCCTCCCACTCCCTCCCTCTCATCACCAAAAGCACGCTGGAAGAAGAGGCACACACACATCTCTACGTTCCCCTCGCTCTCTTGCTCCTGATGTGACCAGGTATGCAGTAGACATTCCCCCACATGCCTCTACCCCATCGAGTCTTGTTTGGCACATCCCCGTCTCACTGGCCATGGAAACCAAACCTGGAGATCACCATGGGATGCATTCCATCCAGATGGATATTCCATGGCATTGATCCTTCACTCCATCATCCATTCCTTTTCATGGTGATGTGCCTTCCATTGCTCTTAATCGTTCTCTCTGTATTAATCTATCTATCTATCATCTCTCACTGTCCTGTGTTTCTCTGCCCCCTCCCCTCTCTCTTTCTTGTTGGTCTTTCACTCCATCATACATTCCTTTTCATTTGATATGCCTTCCATCGCTCTTTCTCTTCCACTCTTTTCTTTCTGTCTCTCCTGTGTTTCTCTCTCCCATTTATCCCTTTCTCGTTTCCTTTTCTTTCCTCTTTCTCCCCCCCCCCCCCTTATATGGAGTATACACCCGCTGTGTCCCAGGGCCAGTGTGTAGACTGTTGGAGATGGTCATGAAGTGGATTGCAAGAAACAAAAGTGGATAATTCAAAATGTGAATATCCTTCTGCACAGTATCATACTGTCAGTTTAAATATACTGCCTTAAATTCCTGCTGTCTTGATATGTGGGGTATTTGACAGATAGTGTACCAGTCATGTGCGTTGCTGAATATATGAAAAGAATTATTATGGACTATGCTTTTATGACTATGACTACGGACAAAAGTATTTTTTTTCCTGATCCTAAGGATCAATATTTCGTATGATTCTCATTTTATTTCTGAAATGATTAAACATCGTCATGACGATGTGAATTCGATGTGTTATTGTGACTCTAATTTCATCTTACTTTCCTTCGGTGATAGTGCCTCTTTTTGCACTAATTTGCATGCCTGTGATCTATTAATATGAACTTGTCATATGAATTTCTTTCAATGTACTATTGAATAAGATAAATCAGTCCCTTTTTTGAGCTATATGTACAAGCTTTCATCATTTGTATTGTTCTTTGCTGTCACAAAAATCGCAAATATTTTTTGCGCTTCAATAGGTTTTCGAAGAAAATAAGGGGAAGTGTGTTTTTGCTGATATATGAAACATGCATATTTTTTATTGCGATCATGAGTTCGTGACTGAATATTTCTTTGTAAAAATGGAAGTGGTTTTCGTTTCCTGTGCTTTGCCCTGATAAATATGTTCCTACTTTATGATTTAAAGCAATAATCCCTAAGATGTCTTGCATATTTGCTGGCTTTTGTGTGTGTCTTTAAACACATGTATTACTTGTTCTGTTTGCATGCAGGATATAAAAATTTAGGAAGGCTGACATTTTTTTTTGAAAGTGCACGCTGAACCGCAAGATGAAAATGAGGTAGAATGTTTGGACAGATGTAGAAAGCACAGTACTACTACTGACCCCATTGCCTCTTGTTCGTCTGAACAAAATGGCATTATGCGAAGGAGTATCTATGAAGCAGTTGCTGCATTTGATGTCTGTAACATAATGATCCCCAAGCTCAGCCCACTTTCTTTAATGATTAACATTCTGTATCTTGATTTCATTTCAAGATGAATTTAAAGTACCAGTATAGGTTATTAAACGAGGAATGCTGTGGGAAAGAACAAAATATCAAAGACACTGAAAACGCAAATATGATGCCATGCAAAACAAAGGCGGTAGTATTTTTACGCACATTTGTTGATGTAATATGGTGGATATCCTTTCAAGTTCGTCAGGACTAACGTAACAGCCAGGTTGTTAAACGATGTATTGCTGTGTGGTCAAAGAGTAATATCAATTGTCCTCTATAACACAACGGATATTTGTTCTGAAATTATGTGCTGTTTGAGTGTCAATACATGGACAGCTTGCTGAAAAAATGTACCTACAATTCAATGAATTCATAGAGAAAAGTTGTAACTTTATTGGAGTACCCACAAAAGAAGATTTGAATATGTAGTGCTGACTGTATCTCAATTTTAAGATTTGTTATCCCTTGATTGTTTTATGTGATGCATTCTTGCAAGGAATGAATGTTGATTTGGGGGGTTTTGCCATGTTTTTTTTTCTAATGTCAATGTTAATTGAGGATCTGATCAAATGTAATGAAATATTCCTGTCTTGTTTGAAGATGGAATGTAAAACTACCAAACGCTATGCATTCTGGGAGTTGAGGCTAAAATAGACAATGTCGTACGGTATGTGCAGCTCCATAAAGGCTGTACCCTAAGTTAGCATAGGTGCTTGATACTTGTTTGAAATAGGAGTCTCTCGATTTGTTGTCCTGGGCTCTGTTTTATAAACAAAATTACAATTGATGCAACTTGACTTGCGATTTATGTCAGTTGTAACTCTGTACATTAGAGATAGGGGATTGGACTTGCGATCATTTCAGGTCAATTGCAATTCACTATCAGACAGGGCCCCGTTTCCTAAAACCACTGCACCATTTCACGTTCCATTGACCATACACTATGAGTACATTCCATAGATAGATGAAAGAGATGGTGTGATTTTTTTCCCCTCTCCTATAGAACTATGAGAAAGCTGTTACTTACGTCGCAGATTGGCTACAGTGTTATATTCATCATCGTGCCAGTGGAGGCAAAAATCAATATTGAAAATTATCAGAGACTTTATCAGAATTATACGCAAATGAATTGAGATTGTATTCAGAAGCAATTTACTTGAATGTAACAAAAACCAGCAACATGCAAATGTTAAAATTCAGGACAATAAACAGCAACAACGCACTTCAATATTTGACTGCCGAGTGTAAAATTTCATTTGCACAAATGAAGGATAACTTATACACATTCATTGAATGATATTTAATGAATTTCAGTGTTTATCAGCCCTTTCAAACATGTCCATATGGATTGTACGTGGTCCGATTATGCTCAGTGGTTGAAAAACTTTTGGTTCTACAGATGCGAAAAACAATCCTGGTTGAAAGCTCGGAAGGACGAAGGATGAATGCATATGGATTTATGTAGTGATAGGTTTACGTCTGATATTCATAGGCTCCTAATTTGTTTATATCTGTTAATCTGTCGATGGTATCATAGTATTTTGACAAAAAGATTCTATTATGGCATTCTTGTGTCGCGAAGTAGAAGACATATACATGTATATATCGCTCTGACATCATTGTATGTTGTTGCCTTTTCTCTTTTTTTGTTTTCCAGTCTAAAACCATTCCCAGTTCATTGGTTTGCATGAGAGAGATGCTACATGATGTTGTTTGACTATTTTTTCCATCTGAAACCATACCCTCTTGTTTTGTCTCATCCCCGTTCACACAAACTGGCGTGGTGTGGTGCATTGTAGTTATTGTTGGGAACTGTATTCCAATTATCGGCCATTGTTTAAGTTTTGAGCGTTCACCTGGGTTTTAATGTTAATGACACTACAGCCTGATTTGGTCACTTCCTGATTAGACCACGCCCACTTCCCTGTGAGGCCACGCCTACTTCCTGGCCATTGGTCGGTGCTACATGCCTCAAAAGCATGGTCCATGTATACATCTAACAAAGCAAGTACTCAGATTACATTATTGCAATGTTGTAGGACAATAGCCGTTTTAGAGAAACTTATGTGATATCAGTGTATACACACATACCAGTGAATGTCATTGTAGCACACACATGTTTCACACAAGTTTGTTTGGAATAAATGTTCATTGTATATTTTTTTAAAAATCCTGTTCATGCACTGATGGCTTGATTTAGCATATGATCTAGTTCAAACAGTCATATGTAGATATAGGTGACATTTCAATACAGTGAGACAATAGTAAGTTTAGTAACAAATATGTCCGTGATTTGTTGTAAAGGAAGTAATAACATATCCGTGTGCTCTTCAAATTGGCAGCTTTTGTACTTAACTGTACCAATTTCATTGCCTTATGGTCTTAAATGCTGGCTAATGTCATTTTGAGTGTAATAACCAAGTGAATGTTGTCATCAATGTCCCTGTGAAGGTGATTTTGGTTTTTATATTTTGGAATTTCATGGTATGATGTGCTGCCTATCATTAACATTGTAGCCTTACAAAGCCGAAAGGATTGTTACTCATGTAATTTATGCAGATACAGAAACGTTTACACTGCACTCTCATGCCATATGTCAACTTGGACATTACTTTGGACATTTTTTTGCAGCAGTTTGCCACCAAATGGGAAAGCTATAAACATTTATTCTTGTATGAAATTATTATATTTGTATTTGTAAGAGGCTTGTAATATATCAGAAACACTATGAGGGCAAATAGTTAAATGGAAGCCATTCAGAGTTAAAATGTTAATTCATTATATAAAAGATGTGTGTGTGTGTTACTTGCAAAAATTCCATGGTGCAAGACCTTAGCTGTGACATTAATTTTTTTTTTTTGCTGGATTTAAGGCAGATCAATGTGTTACATTTTGTAATTCTTTTTTTTTGTTGTAGAAATATCAATGAAGGGAAATGTACCTGTGCTGGAAGTGTTCTTTTTTAAAGTCATTTGCTTCTGTGTCACATCCAAACCCTCCTAGCCATAAAAATGTTTGTACTACAAGTTGCTAAGCTCATGTCCTGAAGTGGGTATAGGAATGCTGTGGAATGTACACGTTAATGTGTTATTCTCCTTATATCCACAGAAGGGTCTTTCCAGACGATAGATTTGGCAACATTTTCATTTGATAAAGGCCAATGTATGGGATGGCAGATGTGCTCAACTTCTATATGTGGGTTGTTGCCATAGCAACATCGATACAAACCTCCCCATTCTCATAAAAAGTCGTCTTGCCATGCACTGTACTAACTCTAGCCCATATTTGTACCCAAATCCCGTCTAGTGTACGAGTGTAAGAGACAGGAAGTACATTTGACTGCAAACATGTGATGGGTGGTGCATTATGGGGTGATTTTTCCTTGTACGCGATATAGAGAATTGTTCAAGGTTTTGAAGTTGCACAACCTGGTGTATTCCTGTTCCTTGCTGCATGCACTGTGGGTTTTGTATGGGATGTAGATCATGCAGTACACGTAGGGAGAGATTGGATGTCGACAGGAGGTGGGTTTGGTATAAGGGATAGCATGAATGTCCCACACTGCTGATACGGGTCACAGAGTCTATACATATACCTTGGATGAACAACAGAAGAAGATCTATGCAGAGTTTTAATGTCAAGAGTGGAAGAACGAACTAGGTGTCTCTTGAAGAAGTATATATTCGTATTGGTTCGTTTACCCCAATGATGCTGTAATGCATGTACATTGCATTGTGTGAATTTTCAGCAAATTTCACGAAACACCATCAATTTAATTGGTGTGTGAAAGTTGCATATAATGTCCGTGTTCACAACATCTCCCCTTGCCCTTGTTACTCATGTGCTTCATCTATGGAAACATTTCAATTCCTAACTTCCTCCATTGAAAGAGACATGATTGAATAAGCATACCGGTATAATCATGCCTGTACTGTTACAACGGATGTTTTTGAAACAGTGTGATAGATGAAGATGCCCTTGATTTGATAACATTTGTAAACATGTGAGAAACTACCCCATTTATTGTTTCCCCCTCCCATTTAACACTCTTACGACCATTGGCAAGCATACGTGCAGCAAGTCAATGGGTTTTTCAAGATGGTGGTAGTGCAATGATTCTCCCATGTTGGGTGGCTGTACTTTCCCTCTCACTCTCCGACATCCTGTGGTACTTAAACATTTCGTACGTGTGCTCTCATGTGCGAGGAAGTACTACAAACTCATTGTCAATATGTCTGCAAATTGTACGCATGCTTTTCAGAAGAGATTTTTCCAACGAAGAGTGAGCACTTTCTGTGTATTTTGTCACAAGTGATAAACCCAAATCCCATTGAGCATCAATGAATGGGGCACAGGAATGGTTGAAACTCACCAGAGTACATTCCCCTTAATCCAGAATCAGTCTGGGAAAGGAAAGTGTCATGTGACTTGGTTGTCAGAGAGAGTGTCTAGAAGTTTGAATGTCCTTAACGGGTTCATCGACTGTTTAGTAATGCCCAAGTGCCACGTGTTACATAACTTTTTTTTTTGCCTGTTTTGTGAATCGGTCACTTATGGAAAGATATTATTTTCTCAATTTGTGTACCCGTAAAAAATGTAAAGGGCCTTAATAATAAGAAATGTTTCTGTTGCGCTTCCTTTTTGATTTTCTTGCAATGATAGTGTATTCACGAAAAGTGAACCAAAGTGTGTTGGCGTAAAATGTGCTTATAAAATTGCAATTTACAGTATTTCAGTCACAATATGTATGTTTAGAGATAGAAAGAAGGGGATGAAATGAAATGTTGATACTATTAAAGCTAATTACAATTAATGCAACTGCACAAGAAGTGATTGAAGTATTCTAGTTATTAATGTGAATAAATAAGGTAAAATAAAGTTATTTTGATAGGCTGCAGAACATATTTTTTGATGACTTATGTTGCCATGATGGCACATGGAACACATGAAAGTTAGTGTTCTTAGATTGTCCTTCCAAAAATATCCGTAAGATTGGTGCATGCACATTTTTCCTATTCGATGCAGCAATCGTGCAATTGTCAGTTTCAGAAGAAGCATGACAATATTTTCCAGCTAACTGATATTACTGAAGAGTTTTACAGCACAGTATTAATACGCATAACCAGGAAGTTCAGTGTCAAAGATGCATTCAGAGAATATGCATTGCATTCTGGTATGTGTATCATGGTATTCGTTCAGATCTTGGTGTTAGAGTTCCCAAGCGCTTTGATTTCAGAGACGATTTAAAGAAATGCTTTGAAAGAGGGTGCTACAGAGAGGGAGCTTCTTTCTGGTCTTGTGCTAACCAACAGATTTCCCAACATTTCTTTGCACAAAGATGGTGCATTGTACATCAATTGCCATTTTAAAATTTTACAATACACCTCTCTCATTGTTTCTCAAGTGGAATTCGAAGTGCCATTTATTGAAAGTAAGACATTGTAGAACTATTAAGTTTTCAATCCAGATGGATATCGAAAGTGAACATGCTTTTTTTTTTGAAGCAGAATAGGAAGTAAATGCAAAGATGTGCTGATAGGGAGCGCTGTGCATATATTTTAAGTGCATATCGTCCCTTTTTCCTTTGGTCTTCTGCTACAAGAGTTAGTTTCCCCCTGTAAACCTTGTCTCTTCTTTGGGGGACTTCTCTCCTTGTACTACTGAGTGGTACATGTACCTTAGATAGTATTCTAGGGTCTTTTATTTCACATTCTCTTTGGTTCTTTGATGACTGAATAATATATGTGATGGCTATGATGAACTCTTTAATAAATATGAGCATTGAAAAATACAGTCTGTTGTGTTCGTCTTTTTTGATTTTGTAAAGTCTGCATTTATTGCATTGTGTACAAATCACACTACCTGTGAGTGCACCATGGCTGAACAAGTTACTTCACACATACATGTATACCAATGGGTATGGACAATATCCTTCTGAGTTATACTTCATTTATTCCAATCAAATCATAACTTATATTTAAAAATGAAAAGTTCTCAGTGATTACACAATTACACATTATCAATATAATCATGTTTAAAACATATAAAAATGGGTTCATTTTGTACATTTTCCCCCATGCAATGTAAAAGCAAGTTCATTTCATGTGTATACATGTAATATGATACACATTTCAGTACCATGCCACTATAGCTTCTGCATGTACTACTTATGCATTTTTAGCTACAAACAACATTTCATCAACATATTTCGTCTGACAAGTTGTCTTTCTCTGACAGTTACCATAGTAACAGTCAGAGGCTAGTGCCTCTCAGCCAATCAAAACTGAGGATTTCACTGAAGTTGTCAGCACTGACTATTTAGTCAGTGCTGACTTTCATGAAATGCCCTCCTGTGCAGTAAAAACAAAAATAATATAAATTATTTGAAAGTGATAGGAATATTTAAGTATTGATAATTACCAAAGCATTTACATATCAATATGCTCATGTTAAAAACACATAGAAAATATGTTCATTTCAAATCACAGTTTCCAGTATTTTCAATATTTTCCCATGGAATGTGAAAGCAAATTCCTGCCATGTGTATACCACACACATTTTTGTACCACATTGTAACTTTATTTGTGCTTTACAGAACTCATATGCAGTAAAAATGAAAATTAAAGAGACTATTTGAATGTTACAAAAGTATCTACCGCAAATTGACTAAATGTGACTAAATAATGACTAAAGTATAAAATGTTGTATTGTCAATTGCTGCATGGATCCCGCAATAGACCATTTTCATTAGGTACATGTATGCAAATTTCATTCATGTAGTTCAAACAATACGCTACTAATAGGAACCCCAAAGCTTGTCCGAGGTTTGTCCGAGTGGCAACAACTAATAGATTCAAATTTATTCCATCCATTGAATCTGAATGACCAGATACAGGTGAATGCAATAATGCGTTACTACGCATTTAGGAGGAAAGTTGTGAATACATAACGAAAATGGTCTACTGCACAAGGACATTGTCTTCTTAATATTGTCTAATGTCTTCCACAGGGAAGAAAGGACTGCGCAATACAGTTTAAGCTTACAAGAGATATCTCAATCATTGCAGACGAGAACGTCACATCTAAAGTTACAAATAACAACGCATGCAATTCTAACTGAGAATGAAACCCTGAAAAAGAGTTGAATTGAATAAAAGCAGACAAATCAGAAAAAACAGATAAGTAAAACTTTGATAAAAATAAGGAAGTTGTGAAATTTTGAAAAATCATGATTCCTGATCACAAATCTTCATGGGCAACTCCATTGGTTCATCGGAAGAAATAAAAGAAAAGATTGTCTAAATAATTGAGAACAAGTGCATAGTACATTACACAGAGAAGAAATAAAAGCCTTGTAAAAAAAAAAATACATTAAAAAAAAATCAAGTTTCTCTTTTGAAAGATGAGAAACAAAAGATGAAGGAGCCTCTATTTTGTTTACATTGCTTAAAAAACACAAAAACAGTTTACTGAACAGGAATAGTCTACCGGTAAACAAATTATTGCCAAATTTCATATAACTAACTATGTGACATATTGCATATGCATACTGTATTTGAAGTTTGAAGACCTATGTTTGAACATGACCTTACAGGTCTTACACTCATCAAAATATGACAATTATATACACATATGCATTATACATTATGAACAAATCTACACATACCCACACATGTACATGTAATCACACACTGGCAGTTTAGAAGCCTCTTTAAATTATTCATGTTGGATATTATGAGCAATATCAATTTCTTTAATTTCAGATATTTTTAACAAGCACCTTCCTACATTCTTTCTTCACAGCGTTGTGGAACTACAATCTGTACATTATGCATGCAAATGGCAAGAGGTATGAGCACATATCTAACTATAAAAAGATGAAATTAAAATTGTAAAAATATATCAAAAAGTATTTTAAAAAGGG
This sequence comes from Arbacia lixula, assembly GCA_963669155.1. NCBI lineage: Eukaryota > Metazoa > Echinodermata > Echinoidea > Arbacioida > Arbaciidae > Arbacia > Arbacia lixula. The sequence goes on from CAVLGW020000146.1 coordinate 32,212, forward strand.
CGCTTTCTATGAGCGCTGTAATGTGGTACAGATGCATGAATAAAAAATTTCATCTTGTTTTACATGCTGAAATTAGAGTACTATTGAAGCCCTTTTTCAGTGATTTTGTGAGACTTTCACTGGCTGTAAAGTAGACTTGGGCTGGTGACTGCCCTGTCTAGCCTTCGATGGGGTACTAGCAGTCTGGGTAGTCAGTGAATGGGAATGGCGGATTACTTGTATTGGCCCCGGCCTTGATTCATTCCCTATTTTGTTGGACTACTGTATACGCCATATATTTTGCAGGGTTTTTATTTTCGCTAATTTTGCAATCGGGTGCTGTTTGTATATTTAACGACTCACAAACATATGAATACGATGTGCACACGCACACATGCACTACTAGTACTAGTACTCCACATTCATGAAGTTATCCACCCACGAAATTATCGAGGAGTCCCGATTCTCAAAATTTTAGACTCACTTAATATATGGCGTATACAGTATCTGACTGCTAGTACCATTCATGGCTAGAGAAAGCAGTCATCAAAACTCTGAGAAAGCCTATTCAATCTTTAACAACAGTCGAACATGTAATAGAAAAAGAGATTGTGTAATGAAGACTTTCAACTTTCAACCAAGTCGACTAATCAGATGAATCTCTTAAACACCTTCTCTGCCAGACTCCATAGGCCTACTGCCCTATAAGAGTGGTGGTGTATTACCAGTGCAAAAAATACCTCAATGGTACGTGAAAACTTAATGATAGACGTCTATAAAGTTGGATCAGATTTCAAGAGAGGAGACCTCTCATCGTCTGTATCGTTCCACGTAGCTGCATCCTGGATCTGAGGTATGTCCTGGCCGCTGACGTCTCTCGGCTCCTCCCGAGACTGAGCCGGGCCTCGGTTGTCATGGAAACACTCACAGGGCAGGAAGGAGAGGTCAAAGAGGTCATTGTACAGAGCAGTTCCGATCAGGAGGAACATGAAGCCATCAACTAGGGAAAAATGAGAGATTTTGTTGAGTGAACTTTTGTCACTTCAGTCCTTCTGGTGGAAAAAAAAACATGTTTTGGAACATTTAATTGACAACTTGACAAATCTGCTATTAATAATCTGAACATTGACACATGTTCTTTTCCAGAAACCATCAAGAAACTTGAACAACAGAGATACAGCAGATATGCAAATAAATACTTACCGGCAATCAATTTAATATGATTGTTGTCTCTATGAAACATTGTTTGTATCTTTTCAACGTGATTATTTCTTTCTACTCAACCATGATTGTTTAACCCTATATAGCTCGAACTATTTTGAAATCGCATAGCCCGGGGGAGGGCAAAAACAGCCCCCCCCTAAGATCTCGACCGTTGATCGCGCGATCGCGACAAAAATTGGAAGTATGTAAACGATGACGTCTCCACAATTCAATTGTCAATTGCACCAAAATTATTCAAATTTATTTTTAATTAATTATGCTAATTAAAAGCATAAAATCATAATTTGGTTGTAAATCTTGAAATATAGCCCCAAAACTGCTAGATTTCAGTCCAGACACTCTTCTTAGGATTATTGTCAAATAAGGGTTTAAAAAAATTTCAATATCAAAGTTTTTCTTATGTATTTTATTGTTTTTTTTAAATTTCTTATGTATTTCTTCGTTTATTTGACTTTATGTTTTTCATTGTTTTTTTGATGGAAATCATTGGCAACAATATTTCGGTCATAAATAACATGACATTTATTGTTTTTCATCAGTAAAAATAAAAATAATGATACATTTATGAATTTTGGCTAGATACAGAATTTGCATTGGATTTGTACATGAAATCACGTTTTTGAGCAATTTTTGGTCTGACATACACGTACAAAATGTTACGTAACTTCGGAACCGCGTACCCCCGCGACGCAAAAGTTGCGTGTGATTTGAAGGAAAAAAGTCATGAAACGTCGCGGTGCGATCTTTTTGCATTA
>CAVLGW020000147.1:0-20000 GCA_963669155.1 Arbacia lixula
GAACGTCTTCTTAGGACTATCTTAATGCAAATTAGGGAGGGTTTGACCCCACCCAGTGCGCATTTATTAGCCAATGGAGGAAAGTGTTTCATGTATGAACAGCCAATCACAATCACAGCATCTCATCGGGCCCTCCCCATAGGATTGATCCTAACTTTGTGGTCGCGCAACTATGTGCGCGCACATTAATCATGTACGCACTTTTGCGCAAATAAATGCTGCTCTTTTTTATTGCGTGTGTCATGAATGTCTAAGACAGGGGGGAGGCTCTCCTAAGTTTTCTCCTAAGTTTTCTCCTAAATCCTATCTTACGCGCATTCTGGAATACCAATCCTCCTAACTTTATGATTTGCATAAATTTGCATAAAGATAGGAGAAAACTTAGGAGAAATCTTAGGAGCCGAGTTAGGAGAAAAGTTAAGATCGTTCTGGAATACCACTTAGGAGAATCCTAGACTTAGGATAAGATTTCTCCTAAGTTATTGTTCTGTAATACCACCCTAGACTATCTTCTGTACAAATTGATGCTATCAAGTATGAACATCAGTGGAAAATTGCTTCTCAGTTTTCTGATTTGCATAACTTTTATTGGTGCTCATAAATATTTGTATGTGTTTTCTTGATTTGGTAAGAATATTACACATGTTCCCCATGGTGTGGGAAATCACTAAATTTGGTATGAAGTGTCTGTTCTCTTGTTATGGTTCCATGAGATTTTCAAGTAATGGGGTAACATAAGCCCGAACATCATATGGCTATAACACACTATTGTGACGAATGTGTGATTATTAATTTATTTCTATTTATTTCTAAGCCTGAACATTATATGGCTATAACACACTATTGTGACGAATGTGTGATTATTAATTTATTTCTATTTTATCATCAAATTGTCGCATTTCACAGGAAGCATCCAGGGTTTGTTGCTGCCATTGAAAAAGAACTTGCCGCCCTGGTTGTCTCAGCTCAGAGTGTGAGTATGTTTGCCCTGCGTGGTATGATGTGCATAGACATAAAGAGGTGTCGTGGTTTAGTGGTTCTGATCTGTCACTGAACAGCTCAAGGTCCCAGATTCAAATGTCACTAAATCTACCAGTACATTAAAGGGAATATACTGTACTGGGAAGACAAAAATGCCTTCAAAAGGTGATCGTGATCAATCTTTTTGCCAATGGTCTTAAATTCATGTATTGTCCATTTTAGAAACTTGCTGAAAGTTATTTGCCCGCATATGATCCACATTTGGAGTAATTAGTGATTAAATCACAAATCCTCACATTGTTCGGGCCGAACATTTTGAGGATTTGTGATTAAATCACTAATAACTCCAAACGTGGATACTTTTTGAGCATATAACTTTCAGCAAGTTTCTAAATTTGACAATACATGAATTTAAGACCATTGGCAAGAAGATTGCTCACAATCACCTTTTGTAGGAATTTCTGTCTTCCCAGGACAGTATATTCCTTTTAAAGATGTTCATATTTCATTCCTCCACCATTAAGTGGGCGGATGGCATGATGTTTAGGTTGTTATTCTGTCCTTCCATTTAGATCTTGTTCTAAACGTGTGCTTCATTCTGTATGCTTTCTGCACATTGAACTCCGAAGTTATGCTCTATATCATGTCAAAATCTAGTCATAATCTTGTGAATAATAAAGTTATTTTCCAATCTATAACTTTTCTTTTGATAAATGAGTCTCTTCTGTGAAGCAGGTCGATCCATGTTTGCTTGTGTAAGATGAGGTATTATGAGTTTTATGAGGTTGAAATGACGAGTCCTGTGCGTTTTGAATGTTTGTATATATGGAGCGCCGCAAAATTAGAAATATACGTCCCAAAAGTAATCGATCAGATTTTGGTATCGCGAAGTGATATATCTTGATATAGGCTATATGTGATAGGGAGAATTAAATGATTACATTTGGGGTCAGATAGGTTAAAGGTCACAGGTCTAGGTCATATCCTAAGTTTTCACTTTTTACTTGATTCCTTGTTTACAGTCCAAGCAGCCGAGTCGGAGCCACGCCTTCCCGTCAATGATCAAGACCCATCGTCGTATCATCCACGAGCTGGCGGAGTTCTACGGGTGCGAGTCGGAGAGCTACGATGAAGAACCAAAGAGAAACGTCGTCAGTACAGCTAGAAAGTAAGTCAAATTTTACCTTACTAACCTTACTAAACAGGGGAAGATTCATGTTCCGTGGGGCTACTTTTCAAAGTTGATGCCACAAACTGAAATAGATGGAAAGTAAGTCGACATTTCCCTTTCTTTAACAGGGAGAAAATTATTATTGGGGGCTTTTTTTCAAACTTGGTATCATAAAATGAAAAGCTAAAAAGAGTGTAAGAATTTCTCTTTTTTAGGACATTCTTGCTATAAAGCAGGAAGGAATTTATTTTGATGAGGATACTTTTCAAACTTGACATTGAAAGCAGTCACAGTAAACCATACTGTGGATTATATGCTTATTGGCAATTCCACAGGTTTGGTTAAAGTCATGTAAGGTGAGTAACCAAAGCTTCTTTACTTGATTGAAAAAGAAGTTTCTGTGCTGAGGATATGATTGCATGTCATGGAAAGGTGGACTGTTTGCTTCCTAAATAATTATTACATAATTTCTGCATCACTATAACAGAATATAAAATAAAGATGCTTTGGTTTCTCATGTTAGGAGAGTAATTCTTCAAGGTACAAGGTTCAAGGTTACATGACTTTAACCAAACCTGTGGAATTGCCCTTCTAAGGAAAGTCAGAGAGTTTTATGCCTAAAAAAGAACCAAAGAGAAATGTCTGTACAGCTTGAAAAAAGTGATTTTTAAATCATTGTGAATATGTGTGTATTTTCTGCACTTCTTTTGTTGCCATGCAGTATGATCATATATAATCTCAAGGCAGTTGCAGAATAGAGTGGGAAGTCCACTCTGGAACTAATAAATCAGACACACAATAGAAAAAAATGGCAAAAAATGGTCATCGATGTTTCTAGAAAATGGCAATAACAGAGGAAGAAAGTATGAACTTTTTTCTGGTTTTGTGAATACTCTTTTTTTTTGCAAGATGAACCATATTTTGCTTCATTATTTTCACACTGCTCTGATATGTGATGTGAAGCATTGAATCCCCCCCCCCATCTTTTTGATCCAATCTGTTTTGCTATCGTTGAGTGTCAATTATAATATCCTCTTCAGCTATGAACATACAGATAATGAATACATACATGATATCTTGGGTCCAAGAAGAAAATTCTACTCAACATTTCAGCCATAGGCCCTTATCCTTTACGTTTATCGTCATGGCAACCTTTTCAATTCTTTGCTGGATATCTTCTCTGTGTTTGCAGTAATAGATGTTGTATGCCCTCTATGACATTGATGGCTACCGTCAGAATCAAAGTTTACTCAACATTTCGGCCATACGCCCTTTTTGGTACATTTTATCGTCATGGCAACCTCTTCAATTCTTAGCTGGCTATGTTTTCTGTGTTTTGCAGGAATAGATGCTACATGCCTTGTATGACGCTGACGGCTACCATCCAGCGAGGTTTGAACCCCCGTGCCCCTCTCCCCATCCCCCACACTAGCCAGGAGGATGAGATCAGGTGAGAGACATGTTTATCGCCATTTGGTCCAATCCCAGTTGGTCTACTCACCATTTCGTCTACAAGAAACACCTCAAAATACCATTTTAGATTAAAATACTGGATTAGCTTATCAGCAACTCTAATCTACACCATAACCTCAACCGTTAACCCTAATCCAGACCCCTTAGCGTAACCCTAACCCATATATATCAGCATGTGATGGTAGACGAAATGGTGAGTGGACCAAGTGGGATTGGACCAAATGACAAATCACCAAGAGACTTGGTGAACCCTCTTCATGTGCCAAGGCCAGTCATGCACATACATCACATAGGCCCCGTTCATATAACCTAATCATGATAATACCGCTATTATTACCAATGCACGTCAAAAAATGAAAAAGAGTCATTTATAGAATTATACTGCACACAATATATGGGAGAGCACCTCACACGTGACGTCACAAAATTGAAATTTCAATTGATATGTTTCTTTCATGTTTTTTGCTTTTATAGAAACCAAAATATCTTCAGGGTTAACTGTCCCTTTCAGTATTTGCAAAAGTAATACACATAGTTCTTATGATTTATTTTATTTTGAACTTTATTTTGTCTGGCAAAGGAGGAGTTACCTCATTTAAGTTGGATTCAGAAGTGAAAGTGGGATCTTGAAGTCTTTATTCGCCATTGATCCATTTTTGCACTGTGAATACACATCACTCCCATAGGGGGGTATGGAGTCTGGCAGAGAAGGAGTTAACTTACATAGAACCAGGAGAAAAAAAGTATATGAATGGTTCTTTATTTTGAAGAGTCTGTCTTTTCTCTGTCTTTCACCAGATCTGCCGCCAAAGCCGTCAAGCTCTCCACCAACGTGGTTTCTCTGGGCAAACCCAAGGAGAAGATTAAAGTGATTGACTACTTCGATATGGGAGACTAGCTTGGGGAACCAATCAGTGAGAAATGGGTCTTATTAAATTATTATTTAAAATTGGTCTGATGAAGACCATGTATTGGTAAGAAATATACATCCTAATAGAATCTGCAGAAATTAAAAAAAATGCAATCTACTTACATTCAGACCTGTGTTCTCTCAATATACCATAGTGATTCCAAGGACAAAATCAGTGATATTGCATCAATAGGGTTTCATGTTCTTTCATTTGGTGTCATAGGTTAGACCAGGTGTAATACATGTGTTAAGATAAACTGTTCTTTTGAATCTGGGCATTTGTGTCTAAACCACATACAGTTGAGGCCAAAAGTTTACATACACCCATGGAATTCAGTAAAATTTGTTCACTTGCCAAACATTGTAAGACTTACTATATCTTCAGAAATATAGATCCTACTATATGACGAATTTGGTATCAAATGAAAGAGCCTATTAAGCTCTTTCATATGATTGGAGTGCTGTTTGAATTAAATTATATTTCAGGTTGAATTTTGTTTCAAGAAAAACAAGCAATATTCGTGCCAAATGTATTTTATTGTGTGTTATTATATTTTCAAACATCGTTTCATAGAAATATATCAATGTCAAATCTTCGATTGATATTATGTTTTCTACCATGATATGTCCCCACTGAACAAAAAAAATAAAGAAATCTGAAATGTTTGTGTTGAGAGGTAACTAACACAAAATATGAAATGTTTTTATCAAGTTTTTATTTTTAATTTGTCTAAAACATGAAGATTTTTGGAGAAAAAATGACACTTAAATATTTTTCAGCTTCTGATGAAAAAGCAATGTGATGAAGGGGCATGACATGCTCATTTGTTTGATATAAAAATCGACATGATAGCACTAATAGTTTATAAGATACAGTATATTTTATGATGTTTGGCAAGTGTCAACTTTTCTTTGAATTTCCTGGGTGTATGTAAACGTCTGGCCTCAACTGTAGGTATATCACTTCAGCTCAGTCATACTTGCTGATATGTCAGGCAAAGCTCTGCATTGTTTAGTACAAAAACTGCACACTGTTGTCATAACAGCCACACAGCTGTGTTTCAATGACAGTAGTTACAGCGAAACACTCTATGGCAGGATTTTGTTCCTAGGCTGTGTGATATTTAATACCTAGATGTTGTAGCAATACAGTATTTGATATGGATTATTTTCCTTATTGTGTTGGTCATACATCTGGTTTATGTTATGAGTGCAGTTTATTTGTAAATGAGCTCTATTTTTTCAGATAAAGAAGAATTTGATGATTCTAATTCCTATGATAGTGAGCATTTATAGATGTGTGCTTTAAGACAAAGCATTGTTATTACATTTCATTCCTTGTTACTTCATGAGGACGAATTTGTCATGTCAAGGTTCATAAAGGATAGTTACTTTTTGCTTCAATGAACTTCAATCCTTCCATCTTCCATTTATCAAACAAATGTAAATGAATATAGGCAAGGAGTACATGCCACCTCATATGTATGTAGAAAATAATGATTTGTCCTGATTTAACCTTATGATAGAAAAGTATGCAATTACAAGTTTCTTTCATTTGATGAATTGGTGCTCGGGTTTTTTGTTTTATTTGCTTTTCTGCGCTCGGTGAAAATGTATGTGAAATTATTTCTATGCATGTATCTGCCTTCTTTTGATCAATTTTGAGCAACTGCCAAATTTCTGTGACAGTAAGAGTATTGTAGTCAAAATAAGTCATAGGTGATGGCTTATTGCATTTTGTGAAGGTGAAGATGTTGCCAAATTTTGAAACATTTTCTTTGTGTCTTCAGTTTTCATGCATAACCAGGGACATGTTGCGTAGAGGTTTTCAATTATTGTAACTTGCCATCAATGGGAACTGCCATGACAATAGGTGCACTAATAGAGAGCTCATTGGATATTGCCATGGTAGTTACTATTGATTGGAAGTTACAATAATTGCAACCTATGTGCAACATGATCCTGTTCACATCAAGAAATTCAAAATGTGTAAAACTTGTCTTGGTAGGGTGGGACATGGAAATAATAAGCATTTGAAGCAGAAAATTAAATAACCCCTTCATTCCTCATTAATACTTCAGTAAAGAAAGTTTCACTTGTAAATTTACAGTGATTACCGCTCGATATCCTCGTGTATGTAGTTGACTGTCCAAGTATGGTGGTTTAACAAGCACATGTATCAAAAAGGTCATATCTGTGAACGGCTTTTCATTAGTTTCCCTATGAAAAGTGATTTCTAGAAATGATGTGACTGCATTAACACTTGATATATTAATTGATTTTTGTTAATTAGAAGAAAGGTTTCCTCAAACTTGAGGAAATTGTATGCGATGGTACAAGAAAGACGTGTATGCTAGATTTTACATTTGGATCAAAATTGATTCTTAGGTGAGAATATCTCGGTCTTTTTTTATGAAGATAATTTCTTAAATCGATAGTTGGATATGTGTTCATCTAGTTTGAAAGAGATGAAAAATGGGAACAACAAAACTTGATTTACATTGATAGCAAGTAAAAGGGCTGCTTGAAATGGAAGCTTAATAAAAACACTTTTTGTGCTGCATTATTTTGTTGGTAGACTGCAAGTGTTATGTAACTACAGCTTTATCAAAGGAATATGAAATACAAACTTGATTGTTTGAAATATGTTTTTGACGTCTCAAGTGTTTGGAAATATTGCTGCATGTATACTATTGTATGTTTATTCTTAGTATGTGTGTGTGACTGTACTAGGTGGTCAAAACTTAATGCGCCTCCCCAATCACCCAAAGGAAATGTGGTTTGACCTTGAGAACTCCAAGATATGTTGTTATGCAATGGTGAATGACCACAGGAATCGTCTATATACATGTACAATTGGACCATTTAGATCTGTATGGATGAATGGTACCAGGACACCATATTTTCTTTGTCATTGAATATACTTGCTCATATTGAACCCGACATGAAATAAAATAACACAGAGAAAATCAAATCTTGTTTCTTTACACAATTTTATTTACAATTCAGATAAAGCTTTTTGGACAGAAATATATATTTATAAGTATAAACACTGTACAAACCGCACTCATTCAATGGACGGAAAAATACATATTACAGCATTCAAAACAGAGACAGAAAATGCATACACACTGTTGACTATTGATCTCTGATTAAATGGAATGTGTGATTGATGAAATGGGTACAACTCCAGAATACTGCTAAATACTGCTAAACCATTCAAGTTCTGTCCACTTAAAAGCTTTTTGCCTCTGCTGATCAGATCAAAAGTTTAATATACCGGTATTTAGTTTCTCGTGATGGTTAATTTGCTACCAAAGGGGTGGAGCTAGTAAGAGTGTTGCCAAGGCAAAGGGCATCAACAAACTGATTCCATATGTACAAACTTTGAATTTTTGTCAACATTTCAAGTGAAGTGATGATTTGATGGTTTCACTTTTGCAAGAAAATGATTTGTATTTACAACGGTAGAACATGATACTGAATACGCAATGCAAACGACCCCACCATGACGTCCGGCACTTCACGGTGCTACATCTTAGATAGATATATTTTCCACTAACGGCAGTGTTTTATATACAATATGATACATGCTATGAGCAATTCCTAAGATATCACTTAGTTCTTTTTTCCTATGCACAAATTTGCATTAGTTGTTCAAGTTGAACATGCTGTAGAATCAACTATGGAATGAATACTGCAATGTTTGGTTTAATCTCTCTATGACAACAAACATGACCAATGTGAAGTGGCACATGTAGTATGAAGTACGTGTATTGGTATGTACCGTTCAATAACTCACAGAATGATCCCTGATAAGGCCAAAGTACATCTTAATGAAATCAAGTAATAGCCTACAAAGAATGATGACACTTACAATGACTTCCTATGCCTTTTCTGCAAACTTGAAGGTTTAGTTGATTATTTTATGTACAACAAAATTTATTTCGTAATAATAAAATCTAAATGTACTTACACAACATAGTCTGCAGTGTTTTTTTTTTTAATCTAATTACCATGGCGTGTATTCACAATGGTAGTTTAACGTTGATCGCGTACTAAACATAGACTAACTTTGTTGGATGCAAAAAAAAAATCCTCTGATGCTGTCAAAAAATCATTAATTTTCATCACCAAATTACAACAGTGGGTGATATAAATCATTCGCTATAATTATTTTGCGGACAAATTCAACATACCATAGTGATTCCAAGGACAAAATCAATGATAAATGTATAAAAATGTTCCATGTTGTTTCACTTGGCATCCCATACAGGAAGTCCAGGTTGAGTTACACGTATTAAGTTAAACTAACGTTGTGAATACAGGCTTCTGTTTTCAAAATAGAATGTGAAATTGACCTCTTTTGTATGCTGTGTGCATATTTTCACCAGGAATGTACACACATCCCGTGGACCATTTGTTGCTGTTTTTTGACACAAGCTTATGGAGGATAAAAAGTGTTCAGTTCTCTGGAATAACATTCATATCTCATGGATTCAAATATTTGTGTTCTTGGTGAAGCATAAGTGCACGCAATGTGAAATATAAAGCATCTGCAAAACAAGAATGAGAAATTACATCACTCATTTAGCAGAGCACGATACCAACGCTCTGGTTCACACACCAAGTAACTGCAATACGTAAAGGATGAATGCCCATTTCCGGTGAATGGACACTACTTTATTTCACTTTCAGGTGTTTTTAACAAAGTTTGAACCTTGATAAACAATTTTAATACAATTGACAATTCTGGTTTGGAGTTCACCTCCATTCTTTTTTTATCTACAATAAAGGATCTTGATTTGATTCCATGAAAGGATATCTGATTAATTATGGTTATTTGAAGATAATTCTGGGAGATGGATCGGTCATTGAAACCATTCATTATTTGCACTTTTTAAGGAGAATACATTTCGTGAGAGGGTGGGATTATCATGGGAGGGTAACTGCATGGGTGGATCGGGTGATTACGAGACGATGATGGACGCTTGGTTGCTGAGTGTGACTGCTTTGTCGCCCTCTGTGTGTGCCGTAATGAGAGTCGAACCGTCCAGGATATCCCGTGGCGTGCTATCCACCATGATGCTCCGCCCTTGGAATGTCTGGAAAAGAAAACAAATTCGTCAAACATTACTTGAGCTATCACATAGAGGGTGAAATTTTATGATTTGACTCAAACCTATATCTCTTAAACTCTCACCTCAAAATCTGACACAAAATTTAATAAGTTAATTGTACCAAGATTGGCAAAATCCAGTCAAATATTTCTTGAGTTATCAAAACGAGATGGACAACCTGTCATGGACAGATGTTTTTCCACGACAGGTGCAATTACATATAACCTGCTCTTAAGAATTTAATAAAGACTGATCTATATTGATGGTCTTTATAGACTGGTATATATAGGTGGTCATTATAGACTGGTCTGACTGCATTTCTAAATCTTGGGTAGAATGTACTACAGTTTACTTACTGTTGTCTGGAGAGAGGGGAGATCAATGTCGTGGAAGGAGTGCCTGTAAGATATAGATATAATGAAAATATGAAAAAAATAGATATAATACAAATCATATCAATAATACAAGTAATATAAATTATATGAACATTATGAATAATATGAATACAAACACATTATAAATATGAATATTATGTATACTTATACATTGGATGCACTTCATATGAGTGGTATACCAGATATATTGCATTCAGCTAGCATGAATAGTGTACGTATCTAAGATGAGTACAATGTTAATGCTAGCTAAATGCAATATATCTGGTATACCACAAAAGAAATAAAATATTATTATAACATCCAATAGCCCATCAGTGACTCTGGTTGAGGACTAGGGTGGTATTCCAAAAATTTTCAAAAGTTTTCTCCAAACTTCATTAGTTGGGAGGTGCCTAGGAGAGGCCAAATTGGGGTTCCAGAATGTCCTCTGAAGAACACTCTTAATGCAAGTTAGGAAGGGTTTGACCATGCCCAGTGTACAAAAAAGAAGCTTAAAAAAAAAAAGAATTGCATTTTTTTTTTAATGTGTTGCGTGTGTCTTACAACTGGGATGCATGGAAATTCAAAGCCTCTGAAAAATGATGGCAAAAAATATACCGGGGTATGATGTCACGTAATATCCATTTTTCTTCATGGTGGAAGCATTTTTAGTCACATGACAGGCTCTTGGCCAATCTTAGTTTGACAATTTTAAGAGGTAGGATATCAATAAATATATTCTGCAATGCATGCATTTCTTTGTAATGATATACCTTATAATCTCCCCCCTTTCCCCAATAGTCCACCCCCATCACTCTTTCATCCCCCCCTGGTCCTCTGTCGGAGCTTGACACAAGGGCTTGAGACCACTTACTCTTCATCCATCTGCTTGGTTCTGGACTGGTCAATAGCTTTGTCCTGTCTGTCTTTAGACATCTGCAACAAAAACAATTGGGAGAGGGAAATAATATTTAAAAACTGAAGATTTACAATAGATTTACATGACTCATTGGACAATCTTAAATTTCCTTTCTCGTTAGCTCATCATCTTCTGCTGAAGTAGCTGATTCCGTTTGGTATCTCACCTTGAGGATGGCATAGTTGGACGTCCTGGAAACGAAGTCGTCCCATTTCTTGATGGACTTCTCCCGCTGTCTGTGGTTCTCTTTAATCTGGATGGAAACAAACAAGAACCCAAAAATTATCATAACCAATGTAAATAACATATATATATATATATACATATATGTAACCATTCATGGTATTGATATACAATCATGGTATGTGCGTAAAATTGATATAATTCCTTATTTAATAGTTGATAAATAGATGATCCAAATACAATATGCTCATATTACACAGTGGGGATTTATGTCATCTTATGGTTCTTTTTATGTTTCTAAGATGTACATATATCTTTTAATAATAATCTTCACCAGCATCATTTTGTCTCAACTTTACTCTAACTTTTACTGATCAGTTCCTCACATTCTTCTGCTATCAAAGAAATCATGTTGTCCTGAGGGTTATATCTCCCTTTAACACTTGTGTGCCGAACAAACTACAGCTCTTCACTTCATATTTCACTGTCTCATAGGATGTATTCATAAGTTCTTATTCAATAATGCTTGTTTGTGTTATGGGGTTGGCATTGTTTTTTTCAATGTAATGTCATGTGCAAATTTGGCTTTATTATGAAACATAAACATTTCTTTAAACGAATACACCAAATTTCAATTCAATTGAAATTTGAATTCAATTTCAATTGAATTGAATTGAAAGTTGAGCTCAGGAAAGGTTGAGGTTGACTCACCTCTGAGTACAGCTCCTGTTCCTCCAGCAAGGCTTGCTGGTTCTGTGCATCAAGCAGATCAGTCTGCTCCTCCTTGATTGACTCTGCTAGCTCCTGGGTTGACCGGCCAAGCATCTCTAGCAGCTCCTGGGGTCAGGCAAAGCATCAATGAAACAATGTTGTCATTTATTTATCTATATTTGATTGATTGATTGATTTATATATTATATTATTAGGATCAATTTGCTCTTTCTTGAGAGACTCCAAGCATTTCTAGCAGCCCCTGGGGTCACATAAGGCATCAATGATACAATTCATTCATTCATCCATCTTTCTCTTTATTCATAATGTCATCATTCCTCTCATCAATTGATTGTTGATTCACTGGAATATTTAATGAATTTATTCATCCAGTCATGTATTCTTCCATTTAGTTATTCATTCATTCGCTCATTCATCACTTTATTTTATGGTTTTCATTAATTAATCAATTAATTCATAATTATGATTCTGTCATTCATTCATCTATTTATTCTGTCATTCAATTATATTATCAATTCATCTAACATAAAGAAGTCTCCACAGCAGAGACTTCTAAGCTAGCTCTGAAAAGATAGCTAATGCTTTATTTTTTAAACTAGTTCTTTCCTGAGCCAGCGTATTTGAGCGTTGGCTTTTCTCCACCCACATACTGAGCAGTGCGACTCCCGCATAGTCTGCTGTATGGACAATGGACGTTAGGCTATGAATAAACCTCAACTTCCTTATCGGGCGAAATGAAGCCACACAACTTTGGTTCCTGCACTTCCGTGGTAGATGTTGACATCTTAAGTGGATAGGGTTCGATAAGCCCCAAAATTCTAACTGTGAGTTAAAGGGCATATACTGTACTGGGAAGGCAAAAAAACCTACAAAAGGTAATTGTTAGCAATCTTCTTATCAATGGTCTTAAATTCATGTATTGTCCATTTTAAAAGCTTGTTGAAAGTTATTTGCCCTCAAATGATCCACATTTGGATTAATGAGTGAGTAAATCATGAATCCTCAAAATGTTCGGCCCGAACATTTTGAGAATTTAATCATTAATCATTCATTACTCCAAATGTGGATCATTTGAGAGCAAATAACTTTCAACAAGCTTCTAAAATGGACAATACATGAATTTAAGACCATTGGCAAGAAGATTGCTAACAATTACCTTTTGTAGGGTTTTTTGCCTTCCCAGTACAGTATATGCCCTTTAAACAGGTTGATTGCTTGAAGCCAAAATAAAAAAATTTGCTGCTACCTTACCTTATCTGGTGTGATGGGCCTGAGGTTCTCCTGGTCTAGTTCTGAGGCGATCTCAGCCCACACCTCACCCTCCTTGAAGTCCAGGAACCGCTTGATGATCACCAGGGTCACCTGCTCCTCTGTGGACAGGCCCTTGGGGTTCTCAGAACCTAAGGGCAATATTTAAATAACAATCAGTGAAATGATGGAAAAATGATTTGTTTTCAACCTGCTCCTCTGTGGACAGGCCCTTGGGGTTCTCAGAACCTAAGGGCAATATTTAAATAACAATCAGTGAAATGATGGGAAAATGATTTGCTTTCAACCTGCTCCTCTGTGGACGGGCCCTTGGGGTTCTCAGAACCTAAGGGCAATATTTAAATAACAATCAGTGAAATGATGGAAAAATGATTTGTTATCAACCTGCTCCTCTGTGGACAGGTCCTTGGGGTTCTCAGAACCTAAGGGCAATATTTAAATAACAATCAGTGAAATGATGGGAAAATGATGTGTTATCAACCTGCTCCTTGATGGGCAAGCCCTTGGGGTTCTCAGAACCTAAGGGCAATATTTAGATAACAATCAGTGAAATGATGGGAGAAATGATTTGTTTTCAACCTGCTCCTTGATGGGCAAGCCCTTGGGGTTCTCAGAACCTAAGGGCAATATTTGAAAAACAATCAGTGAAATGATGGGAAAATGATTTGTTATCAACCTGCTCCTTGATGGGCAAGCCCTTGGGGTTCTCAGAACCTAAGGGCAATATTTCAAAAACAATCAGTAAAAAGGTGGAAAAATGATTTGTTATCAACCTGCTTCTTAATGGGTAAGCCCTTGTGGTGCTCAGAACTTGAGGGGAAGATTTGCATAATAACAATAATCAGTGAAATGATGGAGAAATGATTTGTTATCAACCTGCTCATTGATGGGCAAGCCCTTGGGGCTCAAGAACCTGAGGGGAAGCTTTGCATTATCACAATAATCAATTGTATAGATGAAAGGAGATGGAAAGAGACAGAATGACAAAAAGAAGCCTTCACAATGTGCTGTTTGAGGAAAAAGGAGAGAAGTAGTTGGATCATGAAAATCAGCAATTAAGAAGTGCTCCATAGAGCTATTAGAAAGGGAAATGTTAAGACTGTACAGAAAAGAAAGATTGTATATACCAGGGGGGGGCATTCCGAAAAGCCATAAAAATCCGATAAAAATTTTATCTCCTCTAAGATACAATGTCCTTAAAATATTTTATCTTTGTTATTCCGAAAAATATTTTAGGAAGATTTTAACCAATATTAACCCCAATACTCCCGGGGGGGGGGCCATTATGGCCCCCCCCTGTCGAAGTTTTGTCGGTACTTCCTAACGCCTCAATATTTCGAAACGAAATTTCTTGACTTTTTTCTCTGATCCTTCCCGCACATTTTAATACCAAATTTATGGCGATCGGACCTACCGTGCGGGTGTCAGATTACGTTTACCGAACACATGTCACTGAAATTTCGCTATTTCTCTATGTGACTGTGTATAACCCTATGGATAAAATCAGGAGCTTTTCCAATTTATGTAAATACTTTTCTAAGTGTTATCATTGTTTCAAATAGTGTAAATGATTACCACACACACACACACACACACACACCCACATTCACACACACCCACACCCACGCATACGCATCTGATCTTGACGAAAAACAAAGAAATACATAAGAAAATTGAAAAACAATAAAATACATAAGAAATAATTACCACAACCTATCTTTTTCTTTCAAGAATTGATGAGGGAGTTATGAAAGACAATTGTACCAAAAATTACTATTCCTGAGGCTTTATTTAGTGAGAAATACCAAAATCTACGATTTCTCGCATAAATTAGCATAAATTAATTAGTTAAAAAAAAAATAAAAGGACTTTCGTAAATTTAGCTATACAACTTTGTAGATTACATTCTTTACCCTTGTGCAAAATTTTGAGGCAATCGGGCGACCCATGGCCGAGATCTCAGGGGGGGGGCCATAATGGCCCCCCCCCGGTAATAACAAGCTTTGAAATACCCCGGGAGTATTAGGGTTAATGAGCACATGCCCTACGCTCCTGCCCAGAGGCAGCCAGTAATAAACGTCCTTTCATGTCTTTTGCATACATTGACACCATCAAGCTGATGATGTGATGTCATGAAACTGAAAGGGACATTGCGCATCAATGGCTATCAGCGCGCCTTCTTCCACTTGATGCGACCATGTGCAAAAAGTTGAATGCGCGAATTATTTTTACACGTAATGCTATGGGCCTAGGCGCGTACGTCTGGAGATAAAATTCCTTGGGAGCAGTTTTATCTTTTATCCTAACTTTTTTTCCTAAGTGCATTTCAGAATACCGATTTAGCTCATTTGCATAAAAATTTTATCTGGGAGGCTTATTGACATAAAAATTTTATCTCTAGCTCATTTGAATAAAATTTTTATCTTTCATTGTAAGTTGGCTCTTTGGAATACCAAAAGAATAAGTTTTTCCTGAGATAGAATAAAATTTTCCCAAAGTTCGTTTTTGGAACAGACAGTCTTCACAAGCTGCTACTGTAAGGAATGATAGAAGGAAAGTGCGATAGATGAAGGCAATATTGCAATAATTTAAATTTGGTCATGTCTAGTTTTTTTTAAGCATTACGCATTTACGCGCCTGGGGCGGTATTCCGAAAATGAACTTAGGAAAAATTTTATTGTATCTCAGGGACTTAGGAAAAATTTTATCTTTTAGTATTCCGAAAAGCCAACTTACAATAAAAGATAAAATTTGTATTCAAATGAACTAGAGATAAAATTTTTATGTAAATGAGCCTCCGAGATAAAAATTTTATGCAAATGAGCTAAATCGGTATTCTGAAACGCACTTAGGAAAAAAAGTTAGGATAAAAGATAAAACTGCTCCCAAGCAATTTAATCTCCAGACGTACGCGCCTAGGCCCATAGCATTACGTGCAAAAATAATTCGCGCATTCAACTGTTTGCACATGGGCACATCAAATGCAATTAAGGCGCGCTGATAGACTTTGATGCGCAATGTCCCTTTCAGTTTCATGACATCACACCATCAACTTCATGGTGTTAATGTATGCAAAAGACATGAAAGGACGTTGGTTACTGGCTGCCTCGGGGATAGGAGCGCAGGGCATGCGCTCTTTAATATTGGTTAAAATCTTCCTAAAATATTTTTCGGAATACCAAAGATAAAATATTTTAAGAACATTGTATCTTCGGGGAGACAAAATTTTTATCTCTGTGGATTTTCGGAATACCCCCCCTGGTAACAATGCGTAAGCACTAAACCAGTTGAACTCCAGAGTGGACTGTCCCTCCAATGTTTCCATTGCCACTGCTTACCGATCTTGCAGAAGAGTGCGTAGACCTTTGCCCTCATGTTCTCTGAGATGTCTGTGATGGCGTGGCTGGGCTGGTTGGCTGGCAGGGGCTTCATGCCCGCCTCTTCCTGGAAGCTACCCATCAGGGGCACCGACGCATCTGACAAACAAAAAAGGCTAACGATTAGGGGTAGTACTCTGAAAATTTCCCGAGTCAAAAGTTTGTCCTCACTCTAACTCTTTACCTGAGTGGTATTTCAGAATCCATCATACTCATAGTACTCAAAAATTTATGCATTAGCATATATTGTTTTGAGGTGCTTCAAAGTTGAAGAACCAGGCAATAATGGAACTGATATTGAATTATTGATATCATAACTAGAGCAATTCGACTGCCACGCAGTCGATAAATATGCCTCCGCCTCTTTGCTATTCTCAGAAAATGTGTATGTTTGATGGGCAATGTACCATTCTTCCTATGTGAAATGAAAATATCACATTATGTTTTTCCAAGTTTAGCCAAGTTTGGTAATGTTCAATGACTTATGACCTCTTACTTCTTTGACTTCCAATCTAACCAGTCTGTCTAAATCCATCCTTGTATCAAGTTTGTTTAAAATTAGCCAATTTCTGGGTGAAGTTCATTGACGTTTGACCTTTCAGGAATTTTACTCAAACTTCACCAGTCTACCTCCATGAAGTAATACATCTCTGTACTATGTTTGGTTTGAATTGGATCATTAGTATTGGATTCAATGTGAAAAAATATTTATTTGGGGGCAATTTTTAGCCAATTCTGGCAAAGTTCATCGACCTTTGATCTCTGACCTTTGAGAAATTTCACCAAAAATGTCATGCAGTCTACCCCCAAGTAGTGATCCATCTTTGCACCATGTTTGGTTGGTATTGCATCATTGGATTTTGATACATTTTGAAAATTATCACTTTGGGGGCAATTTTTAGATAATTTTTGGCAAAGTTCATTGACCTTTGACCTTTGAACTCTCAGGAATTTTACCCAAACTTTCACCAGTCTACCTCCATGAAGTGATGCATCTCTGTACTATGTTTGGTTAGAAATGCGCCATTGGATTTGGATTTGGGTTCATTGTGAAAAATATCAATTTTTGCAAAGTTCATTGACCTTTGACCTCTGACCTTCCAGCAATTTCACCAACAATGTCACCAGTCTAACCTCAAGAAGTGATCCATCGTTTCACTATGTTTGGTTGGAATTGCACCATTGGATTTTGATTTATTGTGAAAATTTTAAAGTTTGGGGCAATGTCTAGCCAATTTTGGCAAAGTTCATTGACCTTTGACCTCCGAACTTTCAGGAATTTACCAAAAATGTCACCAGTCTATCCCCAAATAGTGATCTATCTTTGTACCATGTTTAATGAGAATTGCATCCTTGGATTTGGATTTATTGTGAGAAAGGTCAATTTTTGGCAAATTTTCACAAATTTCATTGACCTTTGACCTCTGACATTTCAGGAATTTTACCAAAAATGTTACCAGTCTATCCCCAAGTAGTGATCCATCTTTGTACCATGTTTAATGAGAATTGCATCATTGGATTTGGATTTATTGTGAAAAAGGTCAATTTTGGGCAATTTTTACAGAGTTCATTGACCTTTGACCTTTGACCTCAATCAGATTTGACCCCAATTTTACACACTTCATTAGTTTCATGCAATACATACATGTACCAAGTTTGAAGCAAATCTGCTTAACGGTTCTTAAGATATTGCCAAAACGGATTCGGGACGGACGGACGGACGGACGGACGGACGGACAACCCGAAAACATAATGCCTCCGGCCACTTCGTGGCGGAGGCATAAAAATACCTATATATTGGTTATATCTGAGTACCCACTCCCTGTATGCAAACCTTTAAGCATTAGCTTTCCTAGTTTTGAGTTGATTCGAGATAATAGGAAATCTAAAGAGGGTTGTCAAACCATACCTGTAAGCACCCCATGCTCGTCCCTCCTGACCCCCATGCGGCCCTCTTCCTCCCTCCAGACGCCCACCAGCAGACTGGCCACGGTGCGCTCCTTGCCCCCCTTCCAAGCCAGCAGGTGGGGCACCGTCTTGGAGTTCTCACAGAGGTCTGTCAGGCAGCCTAGGATCAAGTTGTGGGTGTTCCTTGAAGATGCCTGAAATGGAATACAGAGAATGGAATTCAAAGCTTAGTGAGCTGGCATTTTCCACATAATGATAAATGAATGAATTTACTCCCAACAAAGTTACAAATCAACACATTGATCACAATATAAATATACTGTGGTAATAGGAGCTGGCACTCATCTGCATAGATATGCATTCATGAGTTACGTCCATGCACATATTGACACATCTACAGAGTTAGGAAGAAACCTATGGGAAAGTATCAATGAATGTTCTTCATTGTGACAAGCTATTCATACCTAAAATACTTCCATATGTCGGAAAGGAAATGCACACTGGGCGTGGTCAAACCGTTCCCAGTATTAGGAAAGTCAAAAGAGAAATTGTTGGAATTCCAATTTTCCATCTTCTTAAACACCTCATAAGTTGGTGACTTTAAAGATAACTTTAAAGGACTTTGGGTATACTATCCCAGAGGTGTGTGACCCATACCATACCTCAAGCAGGTCTAGGAGGAGGAAGACGCCCTGGCCCTCCAGAAACTGGTCCTCGTTGATGTAGGCTCCGACCACGCAGCACCACATGTTGTCCACGGCGGCCAGCATGAGCCGGTGGTGGCCCAGACCTCGGTTCAGCTTCTTAGAGTCCGTCTTGAGATACCTCAACACCACCTCCACCCCCTTCTCCCCATAGAGCTCCTAGAAGCAGGAATGATACAAAGAGTTTGAAAGATGATGAATATGATAAATTCAGCTGTGAGCATTTAGTCAAAGATGGTGGTGGCCCAGGCCTCTGTTCAGCTTCTTACAGTCCGTCTTGAGATACCTCAACACCACCTCCACCCCCTTCTCCCCGTACAGCTCCTGGGAGCAGGAATGATATAAAGAGTTTGAAAGATGATGAATGTGATAAATTCAGCTGCTAGCACCAGTCAGAGATGGTATTGGCCAAGGACTTGGTTCAGCTTCTTAGTGTCCGTCTTGAGACACCTCAGCACTACCTCCACCTCCTTCTCTCCGTACAGCTCCTGGAAGCAGGAATTGCACAAAGAGTTTAAAAGACGACTCATATGATATATTCAGCTGCCAGCATTAGTCAGAGATGGTAGTGGCCCAGGTCTTGGTTCAGCTTCTTAGAGTCCGTCTTGAGATACCTCAACACAACCTCCACCTCCTTCTCCCCATACAACACCTGGAAGCATGATTGCAATGAATTTCATCATATTGGTCATAATCACAATATGCATGATCATAGTAAAAAATATTAGTTTTGCAATGAAGTCAAGATCTCTCCTGAAGATGATCTTTTCAGATCAGCTCTTATCAGCTGTAAGATATATCAGAACTAATTCAGTTGTCTTCTCTACATACAGCTTCTACCATCACAAATTCTTCAAAATATTTCTACAGGTTCTACCA
>CAVLGW020000147.1:25000-33904 GCA_963669155.1 Arbacia lixula
AGCAAACATATATGGACGGTATTCTGAAAATGAGTTGAAGGTTTGACTTAAGTCCACTAAGATCCATACCTGAGATTGGCCTATTGGCAGTTTGTTTGTTTGTTTGTGTTTTTGTTTGTTTTTTAGTCAAGTCAGTTTTTAGAATACCACCTGACTAAGCAAAGACACTTTTTCACTGAAGTTTCTTTCAGATATCCATCCACGTATTTAACAGTATATCAAATTTGAACAATAACAAGGAAAAAAAATCATCTGCACCGTATCAATTCCTTACAACATTCCTGTATTGTTTTTCACACTCAAAGGAGCGCAAAGTTGTCATTGTAAAGTGTGCTGGCAGAATATAGACAATATGTTATGGGAGTTTATGATTTAACTCTCTCATTCCTATCAGCATTAAGATATGTAGTAAGTCAATGGTGTTTTCAAGACATGGTAATCAAAGGGTTAAGTGTCACATGTTATTGAAGAAGCATACATTAACTTACTCAATACAGATGAATGAGTTCAGTTGCCTGGCTATCTCCTGTTTGTCTCCATTCTCCATTAGATTCCAAAGGATCTCGATTGAGTGAAACAACAACCTGCAATAACAGACAATTATGAAATCACAAATATAGATCTCATTGAACCTTGAAGCATCATTATGTGACAGCATCAGTGGAAAGGGTCTAGGATTTATCGTTCATTTATTTTTTTATTATTGATCATTAAATGTGCTTTCTTCTATTTTGATGTGTCCATCTATGTTCTTGTTTGTGCGTACAATGTATTGTTTGAGTTCGTCAATGTCTCCATCTCACAATGTTGTTTTTGTTATTTTATTAAATGTAGTCTCTCCTTCTAGTGCCATTATCTATATATGACATAGGCGACCATTCTGTGTCAGCTCTGTTCTGTGTGTATTTGATGCATTCCAAGGTTGCTTTCCCACTCCATTCTGCAACTCTCTTGAATTACATCTCTCTTTGCTTTCCCCATGCTCTTTACCCCTCCATCTTCCCCATCATTGTCAATCATTCGATTCCTCCTCTTAACATTGGTTCACCATGAATTTGAATGAAATAAGATATTCAATGTCTATGAAGTCCAGCCTGGTTCTGTATAAGCCTATATTTTCGCGTACAGATATTTACAAGGGGTTGCATGCACTTTCGCGGGTTGCTGTTTTCACGAGCGACACCCAGCGCTACGACATGTGCAAGTACATGTACTTGCACATGTCGATTGTGCGCAGCATGGAATGCAATGCAAGCTAGCAAATGCGTGACAGCATGTACCACCCGTAGTATATGGTGCCGGTATTCCATCATGAGATCGATAGCGCTGGTATTATGTCTGTGCGCAGCAGCATGTGGTACACGCGGTTAGCAATCAAGATTATATGGCAATATATTTGCGTGTTCTTAAATTCGCAACCGTAACGCCATTCGCGAAATTCTTTAAAATAAGTCCCTGGTGAAAATAACAGCTTATACAGTGGTTTGCTGCAAAACTTATTTATACTTTATCTTTACATTTTTTCAACATACTTTTAACCTACTTTTCCTCCCTTTCTCTTTTTCTGTATAATACTTTGTGACCAGTTCACAAGCCCCTGCGAAAAATAACTACTTCTACAGTAGTTCTTGACTCACTTGCCACTGGGATCAGGGTCGTTCATCCTACTGCACACCCTGCCTGCCGCGTCGGCTGACAGCATGGCGTTGCAGTTAATGGGCGAGCCCTGGGAGAAGTACTGTAGGATCAGCATCAGACGCAGCTTGACCTCAAGGTCATTCTCCAGCAGGGTCAGCGACTATCAACAAATGGAGTTGTTTATTTTATTTAAAATCTTTCATTTAGTTCTATGAATTACATACAATATAGATTTAAAGATAAGGTACCCCATTTGCAAAAGTTATGAAACTTAGCAGGAATCAGTAGTACACCCTATCGAGAATGAAATCTCAGTCATAGCTTTATGAAACTTTTCGAAAGAAGTGCAAAACTGTCCTTGTTTATATTCAAAATGCCTGATTTCTTAGTGGATATAGTCTACATATATGGATGAAATGCCCGTCAGTGTCCAATGCATTGCTCAGCACAACACATGGACTGTGGTGTGTACAGCGGTCTCCAGTCTCTAGGCTACTTTAACCCGTAGGTTATGGGCAACCCGGCCCAAACCTCCTCGGAATCTAACAATTGCTTTAATTCCGCTTGGAGCCAATTTTCAGTTCTACTATTCGGAGAGGGGCTCTTACATCATTTTCTTCCATTTTCCATGTTTTTTACAGAATTTTATTTGTCTGACCTGCAAGAGGGCTACCATGTAATTTAAAGTACATGTACCTCATGAAAAGAAAAGTACAAGCGCTCCATCTTCGGATGAGCGTTACATACACGTTTCACCGTATTCGTACCTTGACGAGCGTTTCTGCGATATCGCTCCTCTCCACCATGGCGATGTTGTAGGCCGTGGTGGTGGGCTGGTGGTCCTGAACCTGCAGACCCTTGGCACTGCTGGTGTAGATGGACTCCAGCGTGTTGGCCAGCTGGATCCTCACCTCCCTGCTCGGCACTCTCATCAGGTAGCCTGGATGTGCACAGAAAGTAGACAATGACAATGAAAATGACAATGACAATTTATTCATATCATGTCACCTAGTTAGGTATTGGGGATAATTTGTGTTTTACAATAATATCACTATTATACAGTAC
Source organism: Arbacia lixula (assembly GCA_963669155.1). Taxonomy (NCBI): domain Eukaryota; kingdom Metazoa; phylum Echinodermata; class Echinoidea; order Arbacioida; family Arbaciidae; genus Arbacia; species Arbacia lixula. The sequence continues at coordinate 27,704 of CAVLGW020000147.1, forward strand.
CATTTACAATATTTATAAAATATGCAGCGTATACAGAAAATATATCGGATGTATATATACTCTCTTTGGAGTACCTGACACTGGCCCAATAGACAATATCGGACAAGTGAAACCCTAACATGTTATATAGAACCAGAAATCTCCATAACAATGGATACGATAACTCCATGCACTTTAGTATTCTGTGAAAGCAAGCCAAATAGATTTCTTTCTCAAATGCCCATACTGTACATAGTTCTGAGAAAGGCTTAATGATGATCTGTGAGTAGATGGTAGTAGTCTAAGAGCATGAGTTACAGAAACAAGCCAAAAAGGGGTGTTCTTGTTTAGAAAGCCTATACTGTACCTTGTTGTGAGAAAGGCTTAATGACGATCTGCAAGTAGGTGGTAGTAGTCCATGAGCATGATTTACGGAAGGAAGCCAAATATGGCTTTTTTTGTTCAGAAAGCCCATACAGGACCTAGGCGGTAGGCTTTACTAGTATTAGAGCATGAGTTATGGAAGCAAGCCAAGTGTTTTTTTTTCATAAGAAAATCCATACTGTACTAGTTGTGAGAAAGATTTAATGATGACCTGCGAGTAGATGGTAGTAATCTATGAGCATGAGTTACGGAAGTAATCCAAAAAGGTTTTTCTCTATAAGAAAGCCCATACTGTACCTAGTTGTGAGAAAGACTCGATGACGATCTGCGAGTAGGTGGCCTCGTCGGAGGATTTCTCCTTCAGGAAGGGCATGCTGCAGAGCTTGAGCATCTCAATCATGGGTGGGATATACAGGGGCTGCTCATGGCTCCGGTCTGCACACACATTGAGGATCTTAAACACCTGTACCAAATCTTTCAGCAGCTACAGATAGGCGGGTCAAGGAACTTCTATCTTTATTGTATCACACACTCTCTTTCTTAGATACTGTATACACATCAATATTTAATGAAGAAAGTGACTTTTTCCACCAAATTGTTCCTCATCACAAGAAACGTAAGTTCTTTCTCTTATTAAGATCAACACTTCATATTCATGGCTTTTATTAATGAAATGTAGAAACTATGCTTCTGGCTAAAAAAAAAAAAAAAAAAACGGATCATGATATGCACAAGCAATAAAGGCCATTCCTTGTAATATCCAACACCATATTTTCAAAGCATATTATACCTCATTTTCACTTTACTTAGGTTATATAGCTATAGAAGTATATGAACTACATTTATGAAAACATATCAACAATTAATTAATGATATAAAGGATGACATGTGATGTATCTTTACAGGGAATATAGGAGATTCTGAAGCACATACAACTCTAAGCTGACACCATACCTGTTAGCACTAGTAATTATCACAGTGATAATCAATTCAAATTTTAGGTACATAATATGACAGCCACATGACTTTATAAAGGATACAAATCCTGCGTTGTAGTGTCTGATAAGCCTCTGCAGAGCATGATTGTGTCTTTCATATAGCGCCACCTGCAAAGAACCAAACCAATAAAACATACATGCAATTAATCTCTTCAATTTGCAGACAATCAAGTGAAAACTTGCAAATTTATATGACACATATATTTCACTAAATGAAATAAGGCACTTGTATTCCTTTGTTGTTCCCATATTGGTGAGGGGGATACAAAAAAACAAGTACAAAAATGAGCACAAAAAACAATGCTTCTTCAAAGCAACATTTTTCCTAGGCTAATCTCTATAACGCTTGTAAAAAAAATGGAGAATAATTTCACTACTTCTTATAAGAACTTTCTACATTGTACATATATCAACAGGCTATACCTGCATTTGTTTTTTAAAACAATTTTTTTTTTCATTATCAGCATTTGCATGCCCATTAATCTCATGTTCTGGATATACTTACAGAATGGGGATCTGTGAGAAGTTTGATAACTTTAGCGAAGTTCACTTGCTGGATCTTCATACCCTGCACATGGAGTTAAAAAAGACATAGTATGCAAGAGAGAGAGAGAAAGAAGAGAGAGAAAGAGTGAGGTGAATAGCAGAAGAGTGATGAGAGATAGAGACAAAAAGCAACAAGATAGAGAAAGGATGGTGAAAAGTTAAACAAGAAAAGAGACAAATAGAGAGATACAAGAAGTAAGACGTTTAACAAAATTAGACACAGTGGAAATATTTATGACAGTATACAACTATCCTTATTTAGTTTTTATTCAAAGCTAATGCAGATCAATAAAGTTGTTGGCTTCGCAAATATAGATTGATAGATTGAAAGGGAATTCTGAAATACCACATAGACAATGGGACATCTAAACATACTGTGCTAAATAAAGACATAATGAGAATTTGAGACCGGATACATATCGTTGAGCAGCTCTAGTTTCTAATATTTTGATGATCTATTTTGATAATATTCTACACCACAAACACAGAACATTTCTATTAGAATATCTTCTAACACCTCCAAGATGCATCGTAAGCATTGCTACTTGTATTTCCATGATCAAGGGTGATATTTTGAATGGAAATTTTGTCAAAACTCTCTTCGCTTAGATAGTTTGTATTCTGAAGACTGAAAATCTGTGCCAACAGCCCAATCCCACTTACAGTATGACCGTGATAGCGGATTTAGCTAGGTCCACAAAATTGAGAAAGCTCTAAATTTGTCATAAAAAAACACATACAAATAATCTTCAAGTACTAACACATAGTAAAAATAACTTCAAACTTACAGAAATTCCCTAAAACTTCTGAAAAAGAAGCAAAACAGATTGTGTTTATGTGCCCCAAAAATACACAGAAGAAATGGTTCCTCACTGGCTAGTGGCCTAAAATAGGCTTTATAGTGCCCTGTACTCTGTTGCGATTCCTTGAGCTGCCATGGAAACATGTCACATTGATAGACAATCAACTCAGCTGTCAGAAAGTGTGAAGATCTTGTTACATTAAACTACATTAACCACTCAAAATATGCAAGAACACTTTGGGCCAACTCACGCATTGACTTTTGTGCACATGCCCGACAGCATGATCTAGCGCCCATGGGAGTACCATATTTAAATCCATGTTGAACTTCATTTTCAGAATATCAGGAAATGTACCTTTTTCAGGCCCATCTCATCGTCCGTGATCACATGACTCACGACCGGCATCGGGGGCTTGGGCTGCAGCTGTGTCTGTCCTTGGGACGTCATGGTGTCCACTTTGTCACTGACTTCACACGCGAAGTAGTTGGTGAACCTAAAGTAAAAACCAAAAAAAATCCTAACCTCTTTACATGACATAAAGTATGATGTTGGTGTCATTTTGTATGTTTCTTACAAGATAAGAATTTGAAATGTTCACTCTTCCTGTTAGCATCAATGTAGACGAAAGCATGGAAAGGACAACAATTCATATTTCACGGTATCCATTTTGTCTAGTCACCATATTAAAAAAACGAAGATTTCACTAATACTGTACATAGACCAGGCTAGGTGACAAACAAAAACATTTGAATTTCCAGTATAGCGAGTGGTCCACAAACTAGCCCCTTTCCCTGGCTTGAAACCGGCCCACACATATTTCTGCTCAATACATTCAAAAGATAACAAGAGGGCCATTTTGATGCACCCACATCATCATACACAAAATAACTAGAGTAGACTATGGGCCTGGCATAACCTAATATGTTGTCAAGTTTAATGAATTAAAGCTGTTAAGTCTCAAGACCATCAAAATGAGCAAAAATCACTTTCGAATTACGTATAAAATACCCATCTGATTTTTTTATGGCGGGATGTGGGACCCCCCAGCAAAGGTGCAGGGTTCCTTGTGTGGCCAGTGCAACTTAAACTTTGTGTATAGACCTAAACATGTTTGATGTGGTTTGTTGCACGAGTTTGTTGACATCGTCATCGTCGACATTGACATTTTAATGTTGTGAAAAAAGGAAATTCTATCAAAATTATTCTGTAACAAAAGCGTGCGATAAGTAAGTGGGTTACAAGGTGCAACAGTATTTTTCTCACAGGCGACACACATGTTCAAACATTGCATTACCTTCAGGGGTCTGTCTTTTGAGATTAGAATCTGCGTTCAACAACTTCCTGCTGCTGTCTGCCGCCAGCCAGCAGGGTACGGTCGGTCCGAAAACGTCGCCGGCGCTCCGGGGAAGCTTGGCGCCACGGGTACGCTAAAATAAATCAGCTGCTTTGACTTCACGAATTATCCTCCGTCATTTTTCTGCTACATTATCACAAAGGAGTTACCTTTTTAAAATAGATGAATATTTCACTCCTTAGCAATCTATACACATAAACAATTTGTAAAAGGAATGATAAATTAATCATATATAGCGTTAAATCAAAAGTGAAAAGGGAAATCGACGGACAAATTACGCCATATTTACAGTTGCCAGGCACCGGCCAATCGTGTGCGCAATGCATGATGGGACTTTTTCTGCAGCTAGCGCAACATACGTTGTAGTAGTCTTATGTGCAGGCTTTCGTAGTAATATTGTTCATATTGATATATGACGCCTCGGCTTAGTTTTATAGGAAGAATATGTCTCCTTTATTTTATTTTATTTTTTAAATGCTAGTTTGTTTATCTAAACGCCTTGCACTTTTCCTGTCTCATCCACGGTTCTCCCGTTTTTCTCGTGCTCTCTTCTATTTTTAAGGAAGATAACCGTGCCAAATATGCTACCAACTGTGCGACCAAATGTGCTACCAACCATCGGGAATTATTTTCGTGGTGTGGCAGTGCAATTTGCCACACATTTTGGGCAGATTGCTACACAAAGCCAGAAATGTATAGCAGTTACTGGTAATTGTTCCACATACTAATAGGACGGTCCGCTGATTGGAAATGTTCATTAAAATGTTTAATCCTAAATAATACAGGTCTTTTTTGCTATACGAATAATGATATGTGAATGAACTCTAATCATTCAGGCATTAATTCAAATGTTAATCATTTAACTGCTCTATTGTTCGTTTGCATGTGTTTATCAATGTGGCTATTTTTGTTTTTGTTTGAAGGGTTATAATCTGAAATGAGTCATTTTCACAATCAATCAATTGTTACTCCTTTGTGTGCGAGACACATTCCTGCTTTATTGAATTTGTATGTATCGCATTATAGATTGCGTCAATGGCTCGACCATGAGTTAGGTAATAGCTTACTTAATATCTTTCTCCCGCTATTGTACAACTTTCTTTCGTGTCGTTGTTGTTTTACTTTCTTTTCCTTTTATTTTTTACTGAGAAGCCACATTATTTAGGTTAAATTTTATTTTGCAAACATTAATTTTGGTGAACAGTATTGATTTTGGTGAATGTTCCATATACATAAGTCATGTATCTTTGCCTTTTAGTGGTGTAGATAGGTGCTCTGATCTGAGTATGTGTGTGTGTGTGGGGGGGGGGGGGGGAGGTACCTTTGTGATGAAAATGTAGGTACCTATATGTGGAGTGTGATGGGTAATGCGTTCCACAGCCATTGGGGAGACAACACTGACTAATTGCTTACTGTAACCAAAAAAAAAAAAAAAAAAAAAAAAATGGCTATTTTGAGCCGACATCAAACAACATTTGCACACGTCGGTTGAAAAATAACTCATTAATAACTATCATCATGATCACTATATCCAATGGGTCCCTATACTTCCTCCAATCCCCCCCCCCCCCCCCCCAAACCTTCTTCGCCTTGCATGGCACGCATTTATAAGCATATCCGGTTCAGTATTATCTTCTTGTCACGTTGGCAGTCAGTGAGATAACGACCGAGTTGCTTTCTCACGACTTAGATAAGCCATTATATTTAGCAAGTTAGAAAGTGGTAAACATCACTAGTAAGGTTACGCGAATACCCATTCTTCCAAGCTATATGCCTATAGCAATACGCAACTACTGGGAAAGTCACTATATTGGTGCTAGTAATTAAGGCTTCATACATACGCATAGGAACCAACTAGCCAAAGTAAGCAAATTCAGGCATTTTAGCAATAACATTAAAGAGGCTCCGAAGGTTCCATGAGGAGCCAACGTGACTTCAGTTCATAGTCTGTAAACAAAACATGCAAAAGGGAAATGATTATGAAAGACGAACTGACCTGGAAGCACGACTGTTTGGGGACAAAAATCAACTTAAAACATTCCTCTTCTGGTCAAGGTTTACCTGTCAGTTAGCCTAAGTCCTAACTTTCTTATTTTAATTAACATTAAGCCTAGGTTCGGACACAATTGTTGTTGTT
>CAVLGW020000148.1:0-33841 GCA_963669155.1 Arbacia lixula
GGGCAAATAACTTTCGGCAAGTTTCTAAAACGGACAATACATGCATTTAAGACCATTGGCAAGACGATTGCTCACGATCACCTTTTGAAGGCCTTTTTGTCTTCCCAGTACAGTATACTCCCTTTAAAGTCTCGTTACCTCTTCAACTTAATCCGTCTTATCCCCCCCCCCCCCACACACACACACACACCTCTAACTCGCATGTGATCCATAAATCACGTTTACCATCTTTAAAGGTCCTCACAAACAACACATCAACAAACAATACATCAAAATGTATGTTGACTTATGTTGATGCAACATAATGACTAACTGTTCAATGGAAATAATGTGTCTTGTATTCTAAAATAATTTTTCTTTATTTTTTCTCAGCACTGATAAGCCCCGCCTCCAAAATATCCTCCAACTCAAGATTCCCACTGTGACATCATCAAAGGTAGAAATTAGCAGGATAATAAGTAGAATTTATGCACAAATTAAACATTGCAATGACCTTCCCACAAGAGCATCACATGTCTTCACACAATACCATCTAACAACCTTTCATGTGGGAAAAATCGTTTCCTTATGTCAGAAATGTGCTAGCTATGTGATGCTATTTGCAGGTAGCCATTGCAATGTTTAGTTTGTACATAAATTATGTCTATTATCCTGCTAATTTCTACCTCTGATGATGTCACAGGGGGATTCTTGAGTTGGAGGATATTTTGGAGGCGGGGCTTATCAGTGCTGAAGAAAAATATAGAAAAATCATTTTAAAATATAGGAAACATATTTCCATTGACCAGTTAGTGATTGTATTATATTCATATTAAGTTGCATCAATATAAGTCAACATACATTTTGATAACAAGGGCCCTTTAATGTATCGCCCATTTTTTTTGTTGATCCTATTACAGGCCGAAGATGTCAGCGATCACTGGCCTGTGTATTTCAATCTCTACTAGGAATGGTTCACCATCGCCTCGGGGGAAATGTGAGCAAGTCCATGGGTTAACGATTTATATCACAAAGTACATTAGTAGCGTTGTCAACTAGAATGGTAGCCTAGGTACTAAGCTGTAAGGTGCATGGACACAACCCAGTCTGTTAACAGCTATGTATGGTAACACAGACTATGCCGTCATAGCTTCTCTGGCTTCTTCCCCTCTGGAGCGAGGATGGGATTGGGACATGTATAGTCTGTATTACCAGACATAGTTGTTAATAGACTGGGCTGTGTCCATGCACCTCATAGCCTAGCACCTAGGCTACTAGAATGGCGGAGTTAACGAATAGCATCATTATGGAAGTATGTGACATGTACATTTCCGTTTAAAATTATCATACAAACAAAAGTGATTAGAATTGATATGACAACATAACCGTACAGATTTAAAGTAGACTGGAAATCAATTATCAGTCATTGATGCTGCTCGGTTTGAGAGAGAGAGGGGGGAGAGAGAGTGGGGGGGGGGGGGGGGAGGGCAGAGACAAAGAAAGACAGAGGCAGAGAGAAACAGAGAGAGACACACAGAGAGAGATTGAGACAGAGAGAGACAGACAGAGAGAGACACAGAGAGAGAGAGAGACACACAGAGAGAGAGAGAGAGAGAGAGAGAGAGAGAGAGAGAGAGAGAGAAACAGCGAGACACAGAGAGAGACACAGAGAGACACAGAGAGAGAGAGAGACAGACAGAGACAGTGAGTCGGTGAGGAAGAGATGGAAGAGAGCTAAGAAGATGGAAATAGGTGAAGGGGGGCGGGGAAGGTGAGAAAGATAGAGAAAGAAAATGCAAAAGGATGTAGGGTAAGGATCACAGTAAGGGTTAATGTGAGGGCTAAGATTAGATTAAATACGGCACGTTAACATGTCAAGTGATTGAACGTGCGATTCAATTTATTGTGTAATTGATAATGGAAATTGCATCTAGGAAGTGATAAACATGATTTCAATTTTAAATAAGCAATCTAATTTATTCTCCTTTCTACATATATCCCCCATGTGTAGATGCTGCACAGCACTGCAGAATAATGCCGAAGAAAAAATCGAATTGTGGTAAAGGGATCATGCATTATTCATCACACATACAGTTTACTCGTAGTAATAGTTCAAGACAAGTAGGAATCAGTGAATCATTAGCAACTCATAACCTGGGGAGTGTCGTCTAATGATTAGAGGCACGGTTTTATGGCCAAACCAAATCGGCGCACGTCTTCTTTAACCATATTCATTGGTTAAGGCGTATTAAACAGTCAACAAGGAGTAAACCGAAATTGAAAATAAACATCTAATTGTCTCTGAAAACGCAGAATCATTAAAATTGTATCGACCATTTAACATATGATTCGTTTTCATTATGATGTGGACGTGAAATAGTGTATTGCATTATCTAATGTATCTAAATTATGATAGCCCAAAGACCATCCTCCCCTATCCAAACCCCCACCCCCCCCCCCCCCACACACACACACACACGTACACCTTTCTACATATTAAAATTAATGTAATAACTAAAGGCGGTGAAAAGATTTTCGCAATGATGGACATGTGGTGAATGGGTATGGTGGTCCGTGTTAGCATTCGTGCATGGTCGTCGTTGTTTTGCTGCATAGTGGTGGTGGTCCTCGTCGTCGTCGTCATCGCCGTTGCTGTTGGTGTTGTATTTAGTATGTAGTGGTGATGGTGGTGGTGGTGGTGGTGGTGATGGTGGTGGTGGTGGTTGTGGTGGTGGTGGTGGTGGTGGTGGTGGTGGTGGTAGTAGTGGTGGTAATGTGGTGGTGCAGGTGGTGGTGGTGGTGGTAGTATATGCTGGTCAGGGGGTGGTGGCCGTCGTTGTTGGTGTTGTATATAGTGGTAGTGGTGGTGGTGATGGTAGGGTGGTTGTGGTGGTGGTTGTGGTGGTATGGTGGTGGCGGTGGTAGTTGTTGGTGTTCGTGTTGCATATAGTGGTGGTGGTGGTGGTGGTGGTGGTGGTGGTGGTGGTGGTGGTGGTGGTGGTGGTGATGGTGGTGGATTAGTGGTGGACGTGGATGGACGAGCATATGGTAGTGGTATAATGGTGCTGACATCACAGGTGATCAGATTTAGGCTTAATTGCAGTAGTGACTATATGTATTGGGTGAATGTAGGTTATGTGTATAAGATGTAAATTTACATTACTTAGGTATTATGAGCAGTGGACATGAGCTGTGCGTGGGGTTAAAGACCAGGGGTCAGGGAAGGTCAAGAGAGATGACTCACCTATTACCGTCAGTGTGTTGACCATTAGGATGGCCACGTCAATCTTAGAGCTGAGCTGAGAATATAGTCCAGGGCCGTGTTGCATATAGGTTGTCAATAATTGTAACTTATTATCAATGGTAACTACCAGAGCAACATGCATGTGCAATATGGTTTAGTTAATTACCATTTAAGTTACAGTCATTGAAAAACCATATAGAGCTATATTTAAACACTAGCTCTATGTTGAAAACCTGTCTATGCAAAGGAATGATCGAGCCACACAGATTATCACTGGTCCTTACAATAGTTGAGCCGCTACAATGGATTTCTGTGAAAAGTGGTCAACGTCAAAAGTAATCACCATGTTAATCACTTTACAGGTGCAACTGTGAGAGCTCATTGGCTGTTGCCATGGTAGTTACCAAAATTAGGCAACATTGCCCAGAAATACAAACTCACAAAACATAGCCATTAGGTGAGATATTCTTAATGATTCTGTCTCAATATTAACTTCTATATGCGTACTTGTAACATTAAAACATGTAAAACATAATGTTACAACAGCAGTTTATAATATTTAAACCGGCTTGCCAACATTAATGAGAATGGTTTTACATCCAGAGCTTTTAAAATATAAAGTACGCCCTATTACAAGGCTACTGTTTTTTTCCTGATCCTGCCCGCCTGTGTACAATAATCCTCTCTGCATGCGCTTATACGCGCAGCGCATGCACTGTACATCAGCGATTCACCGTACCGTGTTGAAGCTGTACATGTTGTCCGTTTTTTTTTAATTCATCAGCTTTATCAGGAAAATGTCCAATTGCCAGGGAGATCATCCTCGAATTTCACTACCTCGTGACGAGTGTGTCTACACTTCTTGTTATTGGTAAGTTACATAAATCGGGAGGGGGGGGGGGGGGAGAGAAAACCACACACTCTGCATGCAAGCATTCTGCCCATCGTCGTACATGCAGTGGTCAACATAACCCAACGAACCGCTCCCTATTACACCCCGGCGCTGGCCGCCTGTACAACGTGCCCGCTCCGCTCCATCTAGCGCTAAAACCTAAGCACAGCGATCACCTCTGCAACATAACATAGCATCCCCAATCGTTAAATCACTTTTTTCCATTATAAGATCACTTTTCTGTGCCATTTTATGTAAATAAAATATATGAATATATATATGAATTCAGCTCTTCAATTGGGACCAGATTTCATTGAGCCAAATATTGTTTTTTTTTGCATTAGGCCTAGGCCCTATGTCATTACTGTGATTACATTGAAATTTCAAGATTCAGCAACTTTTGTAGAAAGGTTCTATGCATGGGCAGGGCACACTGACTTTAGTGGTGTTCTGCTTCAACATATCCAAATATTCTTCATACTAGACGAAATGTGATTAATAATATGTTGCAGTTTTGGTGTTTAGATGTAACTTCATGATCTGCCACACAGATATCGAAAGTAGATCAACTGTACTTCGTACTTCGTCCAAGGTCAGCCATCCGTACATCACCAAGAGGATTACCAGAGAGATGGACAAGAGGGATAGGCTGTACAAAAAAGCAATTCGGACAAGATCAGAACATGACTGGGAAACATACAAGACGAAAAGAAACTCTGTCCAGAAAATGAAAGAACTGGCTCACAGCGAATATCTGAATGATTTGGTGGGGGAAAGCCTTATGTCTGATCCCAAGAAATTCTGGAGATATGTAAAGGCCCAGAGAAGAGAATCTGCTGGAATTCCAACACTCAAGGTTGAAGGTCAAATGTACTCCCCCAATGAAGATAAAGCGAATGCCTTGAATAATCAGTTCTCATCAGTCTTCACGCACGACAATAACACATCAGCACTACCTGACAAGGGCCACTCATCGTACGAGCCAATTGAGAACCTTCTCATTAGCAACCCAGGTGTCAATAAACAACTACAGGGACTCAAGATAAACAAGGCTACTGGTCCTGATGAGCTGCCAGCCAGAATGCTGAGGGACTACGCAGATGAGATTACACCTCTTCTTACCCACCTCTACCAACAGTCCTATGATAGTGGAGTCCTACCAGAGGATTGGTTGAGAGCTAGGGTAGCAGGCATATATAAAGCAGGAGACAAAAGTGACCCATCTAATTATAGACCTGTGTCCCTAACATGCATCTGCTGCAAGATCCTTGAGCACATCGTTTTGAGCCACATGTCCAAGTTTTTGGCAAAAAATGACATCCTCACTCCCAATCAACATGGATTCCGGCAAGGACGTTCTTGTGAAACCCAGCTTGTGGAAGCCGTTAATGATTGGGCTATCAACATCAACCAGCAGCACCAAACTGACGTGATCTTCCTTGATTTCAGCAAGGCATTTGACAGGGTGTCACATCGAAAGCTAGTTCACAAGCTGAAGTACTACGGCATCCAAGGACCAACTATTAACTGGATCCAGGGTTTCCTGACTGGCCGATCCCAAACTGTGTCGGTAAATGGAGCCACATCACCATCAGCGGATGTCCTCTCTGGGGTCCCTCAGGGATCAGTCCTTGGTCCAGCATTATTTCTCTTGTACATCAATGACATATGCGACAACGTATCATCATCAATAAGATTGTTAGCAGATGACTGTGTCTTGTACCGCAGCATCCACATGAGAGATGACCACATAGCCTTACAGCGAGATCTTTCCACACTGGCAGAATGGGCAGACCTGTGGGATATGTCATTCAATGTCAAGAAATGTGCCCACATGTGCATCTCCTTGAAGCGGAATCCCTTGACCTTTGACATGAACATCAATGGGAAAGCAGTTCCCAAAACTACCTCCTATAAATATCTTGGAGTCACAGTGACTGACAACCTGAGCTGGAATACCCATGCACAGAAGATTCAAGCTAAAGCTGCAAGAACTCTTGGAGTTGTTCGTCGAGCCCTTGGGAAATGTGACCAGAAAGTCAAGGACATTGCATATAAGCAACTTGTGCGACCGCAGCTGGAATATGCCTCAAGTGCATGGAATCCACACACACAGAAACAGATCAAACTCATAGAGGGCATACAGAGACAAGCTGCCAGATTCGTCCTACATGATTACAGAAGAGAATCTAGTGTCACCACCATGCTGTCATCTCTTGGCTGGGACACACTTCAACACCGCCGCTTGCTCAATCAATGCGAGATGCTCTTCAAAATACACCACAATCTTGTTCAGATCTCTCTGCCTCCTGAAATCCGGCTCATCTCCGGCATCACCAGACCACAACGAGCACAACATCACAGCCACAACCTCCGATTTACTCAACCATTTTGTCGAGTTAACTGCTACATGTACAGCATGTTTCCCAGGGCAGTCCGTGTCTGGAACGCTCTCCCAAGCAACGCTGTCACTGCAACCACCATCCAGGGCTTTAGGGGAGGGGCACTACCCGTCATACAGACTATGGCACCGCCCCTGCCCCTGAAGATGTTGTAACGAGGGACACACCTGCACCATCTGCACACTGCACCCTGCACACTGTACATAGTGCACGGCGAACAACCACCATCACTTCACCAGCAGCACATCACCAACAGCACGCACCACAGCACAGCCCTCTCCAGGACAGCGTTCACGCTTTTGGGAGAGTAATTCTTCAAGGTCAAGGTTCAAGGTATTTGTCCTATATTTTCCCCACTTAGTTTTCATCATTCAATTCCTGATAGTGATACATGTACATGTATTCCTCCTCTCCTCTCCTGCTTTTGAATGTTTTCTTCCAGTCCTCATCCCCTCTTCTCATTAATATCCCACTTTTCTCCCCTTTTTCTTCCCCTGCACTATAGTGAGGAAAATGTCTGGCATCTCTGCGATTTTGTGCAGAAAAATCACCCCGAGGAGATTAGGAATGTGTACGCTGTCTTCATATCCAACAATGCTAAACAAGTGAGTACCATTGATTGTTAAAAATATAATGTTATATGTGCGAATGAATGTGATCAACTGTTGAGTATGTTTCAGATGTCTGAGTGAGTATGATTTTACAACTAATTGCAAGGAAAGTGACTTGACATGTCTCACCAGTATTCAATATCAATTTTGAAATGATGGTATCATGATTACATGTACGTACTCTTCATAGAGTGTTCATCAATTCTCAGAAGTATATTTATGGTAGTATATTGTATTGCCAGACGCCTTTATTTCAGTGCTTTAAAATAGATTATTAGAGAAAATAAATTCAAGAAAATTTCGCACTAGCCATTCCAAAAATACCATGAAAATTACAAATATGGTAAAATCATTTCATATTTACAAACCGTTTTCTTTGCATTTCACATCCCGTGTTCCCCTCTACGAAAACAATTGTTTTTGCGCGTGACAAATTACATCAGAATTCCGGACATGATCGCTTTAGATCTTATGATTGGAAAATCGACAACTGTCGCACATACTCACATGCACTAAAACATGCACTAAAACCACCACCTATACTCATATTACACCACATCAACGTTCGAAGCGGACGAAAGATTAAAAATTCGGCAAACCATGCTCATTTTAGTATTAGTACGAATTATTAGTACGAAGGTATGCAATATGAAACTGTAAGCATTTTTTTCACCATGCGAGAGATAAATAGGGTAAAACTTTTTTCGTCTTATTTCTGCAATGTGACTGGAATTGAACTGCGTAATCGTACGAGTACAATATTGATTTTGTACACGTTACTATGCACGTCCGGAATTAGGATAGTGTCTGGTGATACAATGTGTGCCTAGAATGACAATTGGATTGACAATCTATCCAATAAGGCCTTCTTCCATTTTATTTTGATTCCAGGTGCCTCTCTTCATGCAACGAGCTGCCAGGGAACCTCACCTTCCTGTAGTCTGGGTAAGAGCAGAGAGGTGTTAGTGGGAAAGAGAAACAACTCAAGCATAATATATTCAAACATCTCTATGCATGGATACTAAAGCGTGCCAATAAGTGTCAAAAGCAATTCACAATCATGACAATGCTTTGATGTCCCATACAGTATGCTCGGCACCAATATTTAGTGGGCGTCAGCTTGGAAAGAAATATCTTTGATTTCCCATTTTGTCTTTTGAAGCTTTGTTTCTTATCACATTTGCAATTTTCAAGAAAGTTAAGGGTAATGCCTTTGAAAATCCTTTACTCAGTTTTCTTCTAAAGCATCATTGAGGTATGAATGGGTTTAAAGAAAGAAGATTCATGTATATCCTTCCATAAAAGTATTCCTGCTGATACTGAGAGTTGGCCATGCCACTGGTAGGTTTAGACTCCTACGCCTGAATTCAGAAAGGAGTTCAAGATTCAGACCAAAGTTTAAGCAAGTTTTGTGGCGTATTAGCAAATAAGTACGCTTAATTATTATTATCAATGAGATCCAAAAAAGCATAAGCTGCTACCGGATAAATGATATTTAAGTTGAATAAACCATGATCTAAACCTTAGTAACTAGCGTAAATTGAGCAGCCTATGCAAAACGTGCATGTTATTTGTTTCATACATGTACAATGTATGATATTGATTTTTTTTTCACGCACAGCTATGAAACTGATTTATTTCTTCATAAAAACAAAACAGAAAAAGGGCAATTCATGGAATCATACAGAACAACAACATATGGGAGGGCAGCTCGCAAGTGACAAAACAAATTTAAACATTAAAATAATCATGATTCACTTATCCTTTCACAGATTTTTTTTTTAATCTTAACTTATATTATCTAACTATTATTTATTTATCTCATGTGATGTACTTCTATTTACATTTGATATTTCTTTTTAGCAATGTAGTATTTATGATCCATGATGTGGAAAATAAATGAAATGAAATGAAAATATGTTGCTTTCATTTGTCTGTTCTAATTAAAACTAATTTAACTTCCGGTTGGACAACCCCTTTAATGATAACTCACTGTATTATTGTAACTCCATACAATCTGACCCTAGGTTCTTTGTGATTTGTATAAATGTATGGCTTTTATTTTCTTCTTTGCTTATCCTACAGGATTACCACGTCATCCTCATACACGCTCATCCATCAGGGAACCGGGTCTATGACTTGGATAGTGTCTTGCCATTTCCTGTCTCTTTCCAAGATTACATCATTGCAACTGTAGGCAGTAATGATCAATTCCCTCAACGATATCTCAGGTAGGTACATAGTTTGTAGGTAGGTGTAGGTAGGTGCATAGTTTGTCAATATTCATGATTAGATTTAGTAAACTAGTTGAGAGTTATTATACAATACATGTGATATAAGGTTATTGATTTATTTTTCAGGACTTCGTATAATCTTCAATATTTTTTAATGCTTCCAGCAATTTTATGAATCAAGAATAGTGTTGCATAGTTCAGGTTCATTTCATGTAGGTCACATGATTATAAGATGGAATTAGAATCTATAGAGACCCATACACAGCACTATTAAGATTTAAGATAAGATTTTTCTGTGATTTTTTTCACAAAAATGCAACAAGAACAATGAAACAACAATTCTGGTACAATCAATATAAAAGCAAATTATTGAAAAGAAAACTTTCACAACTTTTTCTTCAGATTATTTCGCGTGATTCCAGCAGAGCTGTACCTAGAGACGCTGGCCTCAGATCGTTCACATATGAAGGAGGACGGTCAGTGGTGTGCCACACCTCCTTCTTACCCCTGCATTGTGGCTAAAGATGGTGAGTTTTGAACAACCTGTCATGGCCAAGAGGCTCATCACAGTTTTTCTTAACTTTTTGATCTCCTCAAATTTCTTGTTTATCCTTTCCATATTTCTGTCAGTGAAAAGTGGTATACGTTAGTATTTGGAGTGCCTGACACTAGCCTGCTAGTGACTGGCTAGTGTCGGACCGGTGAAAGTCTCACCTGAGCCATGTTGTTAGAAACCACAAGCCAGTGTTACAATGGGTATGACAAAACAACTTTGGTACTTAATTGAACTCTTATCCACCGAGTTGTCACGTGAAGGAAAAGTATACATCAGTGGTATGATCACGACGTAAAAGCATGTTTACAGCTGATAATCATCAAGCCAAAGCAGTACATATCAAAAAGTCTTAACAGATGGCGCTAGATCGCACTGCAGCTATATTTTATGATGCGGTATTCAAGTTTGAGCATTGTGGACATCTAAAGGGATAGTCCACCCTAAAATTGATGTAGTTTCAATAAAAGCAGAAATATGGAAAAATATTCGTGAAGGTTTGACAAAAATCTGTTGAGGGATAAGAAAGTTATGATCTTTTGAAATTTCAATTTTGGGACGTCACTTGCGAGGTGCGCTCCCATATGTGCACATATGTGTGCTGGATTTTTACTGAAATTGCTTTTTTTCTGAATTTGATGAAGGAATATTTTGACGTATTTTCGTTGAACCTTCACTAATATGTTTCTTCTATGTTCCTGCTTTTATCAAAACTTACGTAATTTCAGGGTGGACTATCCTTTTAACTAACAACTCATTGGGATTGTAACTGTGGCTCTATTCCCACGATTGCTCCTTACCTCTTAACTTTCATTCATTCATTCATTCATTCATTTATTCATTTCATTCATTTGATATGTACAATTAAAAATATATATACAACATTGAAACATGTATTACATCAGCATATGAATTAACATAGGGAAATATCAATGAATAGTGACTGATCGGCAATAGTGACGGTTAACAAAAATCGGCACAGAATGAGTATTTACAGTGAATTCATATGTAAGTATAGACAATGAAGAAAAAGGTTTACCCGTAAAAGCCTCAGTGGCTTGATAAATTGGGTACACCCGTGTAAAAGAATGTGAAGAGAAAATAAAAATAGTTACACCGGGGAGCTAAAGCTGTTAACTTACTTTATTCTATGTTGTGCCATGTGAAGAATATTTAGAGAGGAGGAATTCTTTAAGCTGATTTTTAAAATAATTACTAAACTGAGCATTCTGAATGTGGGCTGGTAATGAATTCCAAGTTACTGGACCTAAGCAACGGACTGATTTGGAAAGAGTATTTGTATGAACTTTCCACATGTGGAATTTAACAGACTGACGTGTATTGTATTGATGAATTTCTGCATTCAATGAGAACATGTGCATGAGATAAGAAGGTAGCGAGTTTGAAAAGAATCTACGCATTAAGCAGGCAATTTGCATCGTATTTATATCGAAAACATTAAGCATCTGAAAACGGACGAACAAGGGTAAAGAAGGTTCAAGGTAATGAGAATTGGCACATATACGGAGGATTCTTTTCTGTAGACGATGAAGTCTGAGTAATTTAGAAGGATGCAATGAACCCCATAACACATTGCAATAAACGATGTGAGGTAATATGAATGCATTGTACATCATTAACAATACTTTACGTGGAATAGTGAGTTTGAGATTATTCATAATACCAATGTTACGTGATATTTTGCTGCAAACAAAATTTATATGTGAATCCCAACATAAATACATATCTACAAGCACTCCAAGATATGTAACCAAATATAATACCATATATAATACTTGATGAGCATATGGGTCCCTTGCCCCCTTCATATAATACTGCTATATAAAGGAGTTGGCAGTGTAGTGCTCCACCTTGTCTCTTACTACCCAAATGTTGTGATATATGCCTCAACTGTAATATGATGCAAAAAAAGGGGAGAACTGGACGTAACCATATCTGCTAGTCATTTCCTGTGGTAGAAGTGAGTAATGTGATCAGTGCAGAATGATGGGCTTCTTATTCATATGCAATGATGATATTTCATTAGGTTAGTGTTTCATTGATAGGTACAGGCATTGTGTGCTCTCTGTTTCCTAAACAAATTTTAAAGAAAAAACAAGGCAAGCGTTTAAGCAGTCTGTTAAATTCGTCTTCTCATTTCATGTTATGTTATTTTCATGCAGGAACAACGATGAACCTGAAGAGCTTTATCAGTATGAAGAAGGGAACGGGGCATGGAGAGGTCATGACCCTAGAGGAGCTTGGGTCAAAGTTCATGGCAGAAAAGACATGACCGATTTTTACTGCCAGTGATTGATGTAAGGTATTTTTTCGATGACAGTAAGAGGTAGTTTTGTTCAAGAGAGCATAAAATGATGTATGTGTGATACAAAGTTATGTTCATGTGACATATTTTTGGTGGAACTCTTGTGTTTGCCTCCCTTATGAGATGATCAGAGCTATATCGAAATAGGTATAATAGATCTGAGAACCATTTACAACAGAGAGAGCAAAGCTGAAATGAAGACGGCCAAACTGAAACTCTAGATCCATGGCAAATTGCGTTATGTGGGCTAAATAGTCAGGACCTCAAGTTGTTTTTTTGTGATGGCAATCAGTCTAGAACTTGGTGATTAAAGCTGACGCCTTTCTTTTTAATATTAATTTCTTTTTTCCTCGATGCTGCATGCAGCGTTTTTCTTCTCGAAGCTGCTTGTTTATATGTGTATGGCAGGCCTGGGCCTGCCTATCCTGCGCCGCCTGCCTGGGCCCGTGCCCAGGCCTGGGCGCTTCGCTTCGCTAGCCTTCAATCACAACATGTATGCACAAAGTACTGCACTGTCGATCGACACACGCAGATCCGAAGTTGATGCGAAGCCAAATTGTACTTAATGTGAATCGTGGCTAGCCATTTCGCTGCATGCAGCATACATGCGTTAAGTTCACAAGTAAACGTAGCAGCTAAATAGTGACGTCTCCTCACAGAATTGACACGTGAAAGCCTTTAATGATAAGGATGAACTGACAGGACAAATCAAACAGACATAAGGATATGAGGTACAGTTACCATGCATGTGAATATACGTATACAACTCCTCACAAGCATATAGGCCGAGTGCCATCAAAAGTCGTAACATGCTACATGATGTAACTCCCCCTCCCCCATCCAAATTGTCAGGGATGGTGCTAAATTGTATCTTTAAAACATAACCCATATCATGCACAATTAACACTTTCTGGTAGCGAATGGACATGTTCTTTCTCCATTTAGGTTTCTTTTACAATTTATGTTTTGGTGTCCAAAGAACTCATCCATGATCACTTACACCTCATGGTAATAAAAGGTCCTCACAATGATCATTATGACTGGGTGGATCTTGCTTTGTATCATTGATTTGATTTGAACCTATATTTTATCGCTTATTGTGAAAGTTAAACTGTAATA
Source organism: Arbacia lixula (assembly GCA_963669155.1). Taxonomy (NCBI): domain Eukaryota; kingdom Metazoa; phylum Echinodermata; class Echinoidea; order Arbacioida; family Arbaciidae; genus Arbacia; species Arbacia lixula. The sequence continues at coordinate 13,361 of CAVLGW020000148.1, forward strand.
TAAAGAATAATCTTGTCCCTCAAATAACTCATAATAACTTATTTACTGTATGCTCCTTCCTGCATGACAACTCCATGCTGCGAGTGACTTTGAATGATGCTCCTCCTTTGTTCAGAGAGGGCAAACATACAAACAAAGCTAGTATGACTAGATGTCACCTAACAAGATCTAACAAGATCACCTTCCATTGGTCTCTCCAAAGCTTTCCACCAGCCTCTTTCTCATTTCAGTCCCATCGATCTTCTTTTCTTCCTCGTCGTTTCTTGTTGGCCCAACTGCGTCCGATTGTTTGTCCTGCTGGTGCAGGTCCTCTAAAATTGCGACAATCTCAGCCTGGACCTCATTGTCCTCAGGCGCAATGCCTGAGGCACTCGTTTCATTTCTGTTTTTTTAGGTTTCTTGCTTGTAGGAAATTGCATCTGTCTCTTACCGCTCTTTGGTCAACTTTGAAACCTTGCGTTTGTAGAACCTCTGCTATCTTGGTCCAACATTTCCCCCGCTCCTTCGATCCTCTCTTAAATAGGAAAGGATTAACAGAAGCCACCTCCGTCAGTAGTGAAAGATCTTTCTGTTCATTCCACGTCATTACAATTCTGAAAACTTAAGCACTATGGCACAACTTCGTTACATTTGATAGTATTCTAAATTACTAAATGAATAAATGAATTGTGTCAGTTTCAAGACAATTGTGTTTTACTGTCATTTCTATAACTTTCAAGACAGCCAAAATTGAAAAATGATTAAAAAAAAATCATGGATATTACTATTTCACTCTAATCCAATGTACAAGGTTATGGTAACCTTGTCCTCAACCAGGATTCCCTGTGTGGTGAAATGAGCTTGTCAATGATTGGTTTATTATATCCAAGAAAGTGTGTGTCATACATGCATACATAAGTAGTCAAGTCATATATGTACTGTAGTCTAGTCTATTCCTCCCATCCATAAGTGAAGTATTTAGTTTGATTCATATTTGTTGCAGCAATTTATTGGGCTTGTCCAATATCCCCTTTGGAAAGAAGGAGTTCCTTGGTCTGTTGTGCTGTGTGGAAACACGGTTAACGTTTGATGATGATGTCCAATTCAACACCATGCGCACGTTCTTGTGATAGTTCCATTGATGCTGAGAGATCCACATGGACTCTCTGTTGCTCTGACGCTGATGTGCACTTTATCAGCTGAGCCATGAGTGTTGTGTAAGGCTGTTTAGCTAAAGGTTCAATGATCATGTCTTGTACGTCTGTTGCTACTTCCAGTTGAAAGGAAGAGACAACATAGTAGAACTTTTTCTCCTCCTTATTAGCAACATTCGGCGTTATCTTTTGGTATGCTTCATAATAGCCTTCCTGTACCTTGAGACTTTGGCACATGACATTAGCCAGTCTCACTCTCTTCCCTTGGGATAAATCCTCATGGGCCAAAAACAAATGAAAGAAGGAAATTTGGAATATGAGTAACAATGATAATGATGTAGTTTGCATAGATTGTGCCATCATAATTTCAGAGATAAACAAATCATATGATTATAGAATAGACATAGCTATTTCCTTAGTCATGAAGCATTTCCCTGGGAACAAATATCACAGTTCTTGACTCTATTGTTGAAAAACATCTATGTATTTGTTACATATTGAAGATTGTTGTGACTACACTCTTCCTGATGTTAGTAGGTAGCATTTTTTTTTGTGTGCCATACCTAATGCTTTTCTTCTTCACTTCAGGGTCTGCCCAACCTTTCTCAGTTTGGATCCAACAGTGCCTAAATAGAAAGGGCTGTTGTCTGATTCCAACTCCTGGGAATATCCAGATGTTAGAGGCCATGCTTTCTTGTGGTAGTTGATGACATAGTAGAGATGACATAGTAGAACTGGAGCTCCTCTTCAAGGGCGGCAACATTGGTTGTGACTTTTTGACGTGCTTTGTAGTACCCTTCTCGTACTTTGCACACTGTTGCACATGAAATTACTGCATGCTTCAAAGTAGCCTTCCTGCACCTGGAAACTGCCACATGAAGGTCGCGAGCCGTTCCCTCTTTTTTAGTGATAATACCTCATGGGCCAAAATCAAATGAAACAAGTAAAATTTGGAATATGAGTGAAGAAACAGTCGAAGCATCGTAATAGGGTTGACTCTCTTTATTTCAAGTCGGCGAGCCGACTTGTCTTTGTCAACTTGCATCGTCGGATTGCTCCGTAAAAACTGTATGAAACAAACAAATTGAACCGATCATAAGCAATTGTTCATACAGACATAATTCAAATACATGTACATGTATACCTGACAAATTCATTAGTTGTCAAACAAATACTAGTTGAATCGAGTAGATCACTTGTCACTCTCTTTATCCGTTGAGCATGCGTGCAAAGCTTCTGTTCATTTATACGATTTATATTAAGTCACATGATCAATAGCTGACTAACGTCTCTGAAAGTACGGGTACAACCGTAGTTTGCACGAGTATACATGTAATTCACTATGTAGCTCAAATCATAAATATCTTCATAATTCAACCTTGTTTTTCACTCAATGCCTTCAATAAACAAAGCGCCCTTTTAAGCTTAATCATTTTGTAAGGTACAACTGGGCAGTCTATTCAGCTTTAATTCGCAGTTACTTTACTGCTATATATGTGCTTGAAATGTCAATTGCTTCACGACTAAGATACCCAAATCAAAGGTGCACTGAATTTAAGGCAGTTATAATCATTCACTTCTACCAATGTAATATATATCACAATGAAATATCTGTGTAATTCATCTTAAAGCTTTAGCTTGGGCTACGATAAGCTAGGTTTTAAGCCCTTCCATATGGGCACCATCATACGTCAATTGACATGCAATTAAGTCAGATTTCAGTAATGTATTTAAGAACATCAACAATAATTTTATGTCAAACTTGGCATTACGCCCTCTTACTACGTGTACGTTTTCGTACCCACATTACGTGCATTACACACCGTATAGAAACTTAACATTATCAACTGTGCAAAGTACATTATCTTATGGCATAAAATTACACCTAAATTGTGTTTATACTGAATTAGTTTCTCACATTACATTTACACACCTTCTTGCCTCCTTATGGCGCAACATTCGTTGTCCTTTCGAACATGATGTCTGTGATTACGACCAATTTCCAAAGCAAAACATCAAAAACTTGTATCTGCTGTGACAGAATGAATAGGAAGGCGTAGAGGGAGCTAAGTAAATTCATGACCTGAAAGTGACACGCTTCGCATAGATTTTCGGGTCATTTCAAAATCAAGGTGTCGATCAGTTTCTCGATCGATTGCATTAACAATGAGTAACAATGATAATGATGTAGCATGCATAGATTGTGCCATCATAATTTCACAAATAAACAAATCATATGATCATAACATAGACACAACTATTTCCTTAGTCATAAAACATTTCCCGAGGAACAAATATCGTAGTTCTTGACGATGTTGTTGGTAAAACATCTGTCACCATGGCAACACTCTCTGTGTCAGTTGAGATGTGTGCCTTGCACATCTACACCCCGAGACAAATATCGAAAGAGGTCTCAAACTGAGGAAGAAATACACAATGCAAGATTTTTCCCCCATTTTTGCATATTATACACCATTACCATGGCAACACACTGTTTGCCATTGTCAAATATGTGCCTTGTGCATCTCCCCAAGGCAAATATTTAGTGCCAATTTTCAAGGCAATCAGTTAAAAATCTGAGGAAGAAGTTCCCAATGCAAGATTTGCCCCTTTTTAAAAATTATATGTTGTTACCATGGCCATGCACTTTCAACTACTGTCAATAAATGTGTCTTGCACATCTACACCTCAAGACAAACGTCTCTGCCAAATTTCAAGGAAATTAGTCAAATTTAGAAAATAGTTTGCCATGCGAGATTTCCCCACATTTTTGCACATTATACGTTACCGTGGTAATGTGCTTTCTGTCACTCTCGTAACGAGTGCCTCGCACATCTATATCCTAAGGCACAATTCTGTGGAAATTTCAGGAGGATTGGTCAAAAACTGAGGAACTAGTTCACAATGCAGATTTGCAACAGACCGTCCGACCGACCGACCGACATTATGCTGATTCCTTTATACCCCTCCAAACGATGTTTGCCGGGTGTAAATATGTGGTCTGTTTTCCTCCACCTACACATACATGTATTGCCAGTCAGGAGTCCTCTCTCTACCAAACATATCTAAATCTTGCTCGATTCTTTGGGAATGATTTCGCTCAACAATTTAAAACATCACTGAATGTAAATAATCTCATCATCCAAACCTTATCTTCTGGTCCAACTCTTTCTCTCCTTCTCCCTCCTCTTTCTGCAGATGTTTCGGTCTTTTCCAAACATGCTCGCATAGCGTGCATGCCCCAAGAGCGAAAATGGTGTGTCATCTCCTTTTATGAACTAGATCTTCTTCACAGTCTTGTCTCTGAGACCTGTGTATATGAAACAAAATAACTCATCAACACCAAATCAAAGCTAAACATTGATTACGAGTCTCATATATAGAACTTGTGGAAAAAATTTCATTACCAAGAAGCCAATTTCTAAACATTGTGTGAGATGAGAATGAGCAATTGTGTACTTATTACGTTTGATTTCTTTTCTTTCTAAGTTTTTATTTTAGACATGCACATTTTCATCTCATAAATGTAAAAAACATTTACAAGATCTACAATTTTTAGATATATATAAATGTATGAGTCATAGATCTAGACCATACAAAAAAAGATTAAAGTGTTAATGTAAAGGCCTGGTTACATCGCCAGAAGTTGGTCCTAATCGTGTACGCTGTGTTGGCAAGCTGACCACAGTGCCTCTTCATTGCCGGCGGGAGATCGGACCTCACAGAAATGCGACTTCACGATGGAAATTCTTGATACAGTTTGCGCGTCATTGTTCAGGGATGTAAACGTAGATTTCAGGACAGTGTAGACATTTTCCCCTTGCTGTTCATCAATGCCGGAAAATAGAAGGTTTGCCTTTCTTTGATATGCTTCCATTAACATAATTTTTTCTTCCAATGACTCTCTTTTCCTTTTGAAATTGTCTTTCAAAATGGGTATTGTTATCAAATTCAATAATTTCCACAGATCAGTAGTAGGCTGTCATTGCTTGGCGGGCTTGGGGGAGGATGAGAAGGTGGGTACAGAGCTTGTTAGAGATGATTCCGCATGCCAAAAGGGTGGTGGTTCAACTCTTGGAGGCTCTTCCTCGTCGCTATCCTGCATGGCAGCTTCCAGAATCTTGCTGATGGGTGTGTTACTTTAATTTCCGTTCCGAAAAGTTCACCAGCATCCCTTTTACGTAGGTCCCAAATACCTCTGCCTGTGTTTGTGGCTGCATGGCCTGCTGCAACTGGGCCATCTTCTCACCAGACTTCTGCAGCTGCTTCTGCAATGAAGCCATCACCATGTCATCCAAGTCCATACCCTTTCTCTTCCTGCCAACATGCTGTGAGGATGTCTCAGGCTTTTCCTCCTCTTCGCTTACTGTACCTCTCACTGCCCTGAATCCACTTTCTTATGAACACTTTTACTGTTAGACCACTGACATAAACAAGATCGCCTTAATGTATAATTTACAAAATATGGAGCAATTTTATTAAAGTAGCCACGCTTAGAATAGCTTCTGGCAATTGAAAGTCATATCTCAATAATATGATTATTAAGTTAACAGTGTGTCCATAAACATGAGTACCAGGGGGTTTTTTTATCATTATTTTTTTTTTTTTTTTTTGGGGGGGGGGGGTACCCCGTCTTCTGGCTTACATACAGTATCACATTATTTTGTCTAAAAAAAAATTTGGCCAGTTATTAAACTGGTTGCTCTTTTAAAAAGGGTAAAATGCTGATAACCATAATAAAATAACATCAAACAAATGAATTTGTAATTAACTTATATACATGATTTAGTTTTCAACATCTCATTGAACAAAATTTTCTTTACAGAATGTCCAAACACTATGCGATCATCCCAATCGTTCAGTTCTTAAAAAATCCTTTCCAACTCCTTTCTACTGCTCAAGCCTTCGGAGTACAGTCCCCTTGTATCGATTGGCTCCATCTGGGTACGTCATCTTGATCTTGTATTGGGTACAGGCAGGCAACTGCACCCGGATGTCTCTACCCAGGTATCCCCAACACCACCGCACGAATTGCCGATATCCAGTGTATCTGTATTTCCTGCAAACGACAAAAATGGGGAAAAAGAAATAAAAGAACATCAATTAGCAATATCTACTCAGGATGACAAGGGAAAGCATCTACTTGTTCTCGATTTCTCTGGGAAAGTATATATTCAATCTCAGCTTGGTGAAATACCATGAGAAAAGTTGATATGTTGGGGGACTTTTCTCATTTCTGCCCAAGATACGGTGTATTTAAATTACACTAACCAAATTGCTATTTAAACAAAGGTTAAGCAATTGGCAACCATTTGGACTTGCGGCACAGAAGGAAAAAAAATGCCGGGGGGGGGGGATACACCCCTGCTGACTTTCCATCGAGTGCCCCCCCCACCCCGGCCGAAATAAAAAATAAATAAAACATAAAATAAAATTACAATAAATGTACAGTATCTGATCGTGGAAGACTTACTCGTTGCCGCGATCAGCAAATGATTTTGCCCTCTTATGATGCTCCCCAGAAAACTGTGTCCATCCAATGTACAAAACGGTAGGGTTGAGGATTGCCGCTTTGAAGTCCTCGGCCTGGGTAATGCACTGTACATTATTTCTATCCACCTCATTCACAACCTCAAGGATAGATTGGCAGCACACGCAGTCCCCCACCTTGAATGAAGCATGGATTTGGCAGCATCCACATTCACACCTAAAAAAGTAATATGAGGAAAGGAGAAAAAAATTATTACAATTACATTACAGCCTTCATTCAAAAATTTGACACTCAATATCACATCAACATACATTAAAGAAATTAAAGGGCTATTTTATTAACAGCGTGGCTGTAGCCTGTATTGTTACTTAGACAAACTAATTAATTCATCTGTTTAGGCCGTCGTAGAACAGGAAATTTTCTTCTTCAAATTATGGTGTTTGAAAAATATCACACTGATAAAGGATACATCACGCATTCATCAACATAATGAGGAGATTTGAAAGAAATTGGACAAGAACTACAGAAAATACTACACTGCAGCTGCACTTTTAACAATTATAATTTGTGAAATTCGGCCATGCACTGCATTTGCATTAATTTAAATACAGCCTGAAGATTAGTATTAAATACAACTTGACAATATTTTTTCTTACTATCTAAATAGTAAATAAATACTGTCATGAAACATATTCATTAAAAATAAAAAGCTTACCAATTTCTGATATTTTGTGGGTCAAGTCTGGTGGCATCCGTGTTTGGACCCGCAGCTGCTGCTGCTTCGCCCCTCTCTTCCGAGTCTGGTTCCCCGTCTTCTCCCCGTAAGCGCGGCTCAGGCTCGTGCAGGTACGGTATTATCTGTGCGGCTTCATCTTCCTCGGCAACAGGGTAATCCTCCTCGATTTCTCCATCATCTTCATCGCTGTCTGAACTGTCTGAGCTGCTGCTCACATCTTCAAAATCCTCCAACTCGATTTCCAATTCCAGTTCGATATCGCTATTCCAACGATTTTCCCAACATTTTACAACGTAATTTCAGCGTTCAAGGGGCACAAATTCACATTCGATCAATATGTATAAAACATTAAAACAAAAGCTCTTCGTCTGCTCGTCTTCTCTCTTACGTCACAAACCCAAAGATATCTCAGATGTAAATCTTGCCGCGTCGCTCGGAATTGCAAACTAGAGCCTGCCCTCAACGTTCGCTGCGTGATCTCTATGCTTATCTACTTTAATGTGATTCAGATAAAGATGAAACTTTAAACTTACCTCTGGATGTGATGGCTGAGATCTGATCATGTATCAGGGCCAATAGGGGAGATATGACAACTTCTACATTGCATGGATGGACGGTAGCAGAAAAGCCTGATTGAAACAAGTATTGCTGGCAAAGGGATGCACACTGGTATAGTGATTTACCATGTCCCCTTGGTAGGCTGACAAAAACATCTTTCTTTTCCAGTAAATCAGAGATGGCTTCTGCTTGTCCTGTTTTTAAAGTTGTAATAGAGAGCTTCTCACAAGCATATTAATTGCTTTATCATTTTCATCATTTTCCATGGTAATGATGAATTGCTTTTGTTAAAGTTGGAATTTTACAACACGGTCAAGAATAATCTTTACTTTTTTGCACATCATCCATATGTACACATAGAATACATGTACTGCATTACACACTGCTAATATGTTTGCCTTTTTTCAGGCTTTTCAATGGTATTTTGTAAGCATTGCAGACCATGAACATGTCGATTTTCATATATATATATATATATATTTACAAAAGTGATATGAAAGAAAAAAATACTCAAAGAAGCGTCTTATTAAGCGGGAAAGTAATATCATTTATCAAAAAATAATGAGAATAGCAAAATCCCTCTGATAGGCTACAACTTGCGACAACAGCTGAGGAGGGTATAGTACAAGCATGGAGCTACAACCACATTTCAGATGGTATGCAGAAAGCAGAATTTCCTGGACATACATGAAGTGACTTCAATTGTGTCACCAAATCCTTCAAACTATCTACTGTCAGTCTAGCAGTTAATGTCGGGAAAACAGAATTGGAATCTACAAGCTTAGAGTACACCTTCACTTCCCACTTGCCACCGTCATGTACAATTAAGCATTTTTCTGCTTTTCCATTTTCATCAAGAGTGATAATAAAGATCTTGTCTTTGTCAGTGGATGTGATGAGGATATTTTGTGTGGCGAAACGATGCTCCAGCCCGGTACAAGTTTGTTGAGGTCAATGATGTCGTCTGGGGCAAGTTCCTGAAAAACAAAATTTGCTACATCTCTCCGGAGACATTCAAGAATTCTAACGCGCTGCTCCGACTCCTCCCGGCCCCAAGTTGCAGCCATATTCCTGAATGACGAGATGAAACTCTTCCATGGCCGTCCCGTACTGCCATCGTAAACAAAACTCTTTGTCATGCCAACAATGCCAATGGTATAACTGGTTCCAAATGGAGTCAAAATTCCAATTTTCATTTTATAAACACGGACCTGTCCATCTGGATCAGAAAAATCCTTAGCCACTTGTTCCTGCATGTCCTTTTCTGTGTTTGTGTGATACATATTCACATAGTTTAAACAGGATTTGGGCAATTCAGAACAAAATATGCCATAAAGCTCAGCAGCTACCTTCCTTGAATTACAGTATATGATTGTGTGGGTAGTGTTTTTTTGACACTGCTTCACCTCATCAATTCAGAATTTGAAAATGTCATCAAATTCTCTCCTTCCTGTCTCAAAGTAGACATGTTTGATGTTTGGGTTATCCCACGATTCAATTATGGCGTCATAATTTCTCATTCCCAAACTTGATAACACCTTTTTACGGACTTCTAGAGTTGCAGTGGCAGTGCTTGCCCTATCTATTTGGTCTCTTATTAGAGCTTTCAAGGGCATTAACAGAATGGAAAAACTGGAATCCTTCGTTAAGTTTGTGTTCATCTTCAAATGGTCAGTGCGCAATGCAGCCGCTTGAAACACAACGCTCTTGCCGTAGCCAGTAGGTAGCCCCATGAAAACATCACGTCCATGAAAAGATGACAGCGCTCTTTTCTGTTATGACTTCAGGCTTGACAGTCCCAACTTCTTCGTAGCAAACTGAATTGCTTCTTCAATTTTGTGTGTGCAAAAAATTAATGTTCTACAAAAATCACGATGCATAAATGATATAACGAGAATAACACTACACCTTGTCTAAAAATTGGCTGATTCTGTGAAGAAAAATGTAGACTGCATGCACTGCACTGAGATCGAGATTGTACATACAGCCCGGGACTGTGTAGCAGCAAAAAGAATTAGGGTGGGGGAGGACCTTGGACTGTGTTATATGTATTTCTCTACAGCCTAGTTAACAGAGTGTTAAAGCAATATGCAGCGGAAGACTTATTAATTATGTAATATGAAAATAATTGTTAAAGTATCATGTCACATCTTCCCCATCATATCACTGTACAAGAGTAATAACATTAAACACATCTCATTACTCAATCCATTCATTCATCATCAATCATCCACATTCAACACATGCCTATCAATGCTTAATACAAGTAAAGCATACAGAATACTAAATGAAGATAAGACATTTCAAGGAGTAATATATGGTTTCCTTTAACTTCATGAATGAATATACAAAGATCAGCTAAATTATGCTAATAGCATATTCATTAAAGAGTGGCACATATGTGCACACTTATGTAACACATTTGACTAAAGGACTTAAAGGTTCCATGAAAAGCCTCAATGATTTACTGTTATTCGTTCGGGAAGAGGTTTTGAAGCACAAAACCATCGACTATTCGCCTTAAAAATATCACACTTTGATTTCAGAGCCAAATTTAAGGTCATATCTTGGCTATTTTTTAACCAATATGCCCCACCCCCGAAAAAAATCTCAGAACGGCATTCGGAGAAGCACGTGACCACTGACGTCACCCAAAGAAGAAAGTTGCAGTTCGCAAGATTGTTTTGCCTGCACGGTCTATGGGTTTCACGTGTGTAGTGTATTGTCTTTCAATCCTTGCCGTCGCCGTGGTTATTTATTTTAATGAAAACAGAAAGATACGGCTATGTACAGAAAGGGCTGCAGTAACCCATGACAAAAGGGGGTCTTTGCTTCCCTAGGCAGACACGTTGATGAAAAGCCCCAACTGTTTGAGCTTCTCCTCACCCAACCCAACTGCTTGAACAAATCTTCAGGAGACAAAAGTACATACTCTTTCTGTGGGTCCTTCTTTAGAGTGCAGAAGATTTTGCAGTCAACAGTCCACACTTTTTCTGTGTCATCATCACGTTTGATAACTTGCAGTAATTTAGCTCGTGATGGAGCCAAGTGTTCACTCAGCATGATTGCTTTGAACTCAGTGTCCAACAGCTGTTGTTTCTTTAGCAGGAGACTCATGCGCACATCTCTCCTCCTCAAACCCTTGTACAGTATTGATCAATTGCTTCATCCGCTTCCTGTTTGGTACGCTGGAACACAATGGTTTCATAGATAGTGTTTTGTTTCGGTGTGAAGTATGCATCTGATGCTTTCTTAGCAGATTTATAATCATCTTTCTCTGGTTTCAGTGTCTGAAAGATGATGTTGAGTTCCTCACCACGGTAATGAAGAAGTAAAGCTTTCTTCTTTTCTTTGTTGAAAACTTCCCAGTTCAGTTCGGAAAAGGACCTTACCATGTTCATTTCCACATGTCCATTTCCAATTGTTAGGAGGAGCCAGTCAAACTCAAAGTGGGAAAGCTATATTCTTTTTATCCAGGGATGAGTGTTCCTCAAGATGCGTAAGATATGATTTCCCGGTGAAGACGGACTGCGAACAGTGCATACATGAAAATGATCTTTTAAGACCCTTTGTCCAATTGTGTAGGGTAGCCCATCACAAGTCATAGTGACCCATTCCCCCACTCCATGTTCAACATACTTTTTAATCCAAACCTGCTTTCTTATATTTTTCAATACCATGATAAGACTTTCATGTGAGTTTGGATTGACAGATATCGGGTCACAAGTTCATAACTGTTTCCTGAGGTGTCTTGTCCTGATGCTGAAGACAGTCCCGAATCTTGAAATTTGATGTGAAGATAACTTGATGAGTCACATGATTTGGTACATGCAGGGACGTGAGAGGAGAAACATGCATTGCTCACTTCTCCATATTATTTTTCAGCTCTTTTCTGAGAGCCTTCCTTCCTCTCAACCCTTTATTAGTACTTTCTCTCTTCTTTAGATTAGCATAGACCTTTACAAAGCTATTCATCCTTATCTTTATGAAGTAATTGACAATAGTGGAGAACAGCTTCTCTGACTCGTCCCTACCCAATTTATCCGATATTAGAACCTCCCAACATTTTCAGTGCAGGGGCTTGCTCGTATTGCAGTTTCAAGAATTTCTTTTGCCGATACACCAGTCCCAACTAGTTTATGAATTAACAGTTGCTTCCTAACAACCAATTCTATTGATCTAAAAAACATGTACACCTTGTCTGATACTCTGTATAAACCTCCCCCCCCCCTCCCTCCCCCCCCCCCTATTCTGATATGTCATCCAAACATTCATATATGCTAAAAATGTGTCCGCCACGGTATCACTGTCCATTTCAATCTCCATGAAAGGAGGATGTCTCGGTAGCGTTTACCCAACTGGGATTTCATTTGTGTGTATCTTTTAAGGAGGGCAAATGGCACAAAACCAGCGACATATCTCAGTACATTTTCTTCCTCTTTTGTCATTGATGAACATGTCTCATCTTCTTGAGTCCCCTTCTCCTTAATACTAAGCTGCCTCATCACCTCCATATCCACCTCCATAATGCTGAATCACAAACCAACTTGGCATCCCCATATATGTGCCGGGTCTTGTGACATTTCACCTGCAATAGGTAAAAGCAAAATCACTCCAAGAACAAAATTTGAAGCAGCTCCCAAGATTTGTGATGGTCTGACCCCCTCTATGCATAAATTTGGCCTGCTCCTGATTGAAATGCCCTGGAAAGAGCGAGGTCTTTGATGAAAACTTTCGCAGTTAAGTTCAGAAAAGGACCTTACCATGTTCATTTCCACATGTCCATTTCCAATTGTTAGGAGGAGCCAGTCAAACTCAAAGTGGGAAAGCTATATTCTTTTTATCCAGGGATGAGTGTTCCTCAAGATGCGTAAGATATGCTTTCCTGGTGAAGACGGACTGCGAACAGTGCATACATGAAAATGATCTTTTAAGACCCTTTGTCCAACTGTGTAGGGTAGCCCATCAAGTCATAGTGACCCATTCCCTCACTCCATGTTGTCCAATTGTGTAGGGTAGCCCATCAAGTCGTAGGGACCCATTCCCTCACTCCATGTTCAACATACTTTTTCATCCAAACCTGCTTTCTTATATCTTTGAATGCCATAATAAGACTTTCATGTGAGTTTGGATTGACAAATATTGGGTCACAAGTTCATGAGTGTTTCTGAGGTGTCTTGTCCTGATGCTGAAGACAGTCCCGAATCTTGAAATTTGATGTGAAGATAACTTGATGAGTCACATGATTTGGTACATGCAGGGACGTGAGAGGAGAAACATGCATTGCTCACTTCTCCATATTATTTTTCAGCTCTTTTCTGAGAGCCTTCCTTCCTCTCAACCCTTTATTAGTACTTTCTCTCTTCTTTAGATTAGCATAGACCTTTACAAAGCTATTCATCCTTATCTTTATGAAGTAATTGACAATAGTGGAGAACAGCTTCTCTGACTCGTCCCTACCCAATTTATCCGATATTAGAACCTCCCAACATTTTCAGTGCAGGGGCTTGCTCGTATTGCAGTTTCAAGAATTTCTTTTGCCGATACACCAGTCCCAACTAGTTTATGAATTAACAGTTGCTTCCTAACAACCAATTCTATTGATCTAAAAAACATGTACACCTTGTCTGATACTCTGTATAAACCTCCCCCCCCCCCCCCTCCCTCCCCCCCTATTCTGATATGTCATCCAAACATTCATATATGCTAAAAATGTGTCCGCCACGGTATCACTGTCCATTTCAATCTCCATGAAAGGAGGATGTCTCGGTAGCGTTTACCCAACTGGGATTTCATTTGTGTGTATCTTTTAAGGAGGGCAAATGGCACAAAACCAGCGACATATCTCAGTACATTTTCTTCCTCTTTTGTCATTGATGAACATGTCTCATCTTCTTGAGTCCCCTTCTCCTTAATACTAAGCTGCCTCATCACCTCCATATCCACCTCCATAATGCTGAATCACAAACCAACTTGGCATCCCCATATATGTGCCGGGTCTTGTGACATTTCACCTGCAATAGGTAAAAGCAAAATCACTCCAAGAACAAAATTTGAAGCAGCTCCCAAGATTTGTGATGGTCTGACCCCCTCTATGCATAAATTTGGCCTGCTCCCGATTGAAATGCCCTGGAAAGAGCGAGGTCTTTGATGAAAACCTTCGCAGTTAAGTTCAGAAAAGGACCTTAAAAAAACCATGTTCATTTCCACATGTCCATTTCCAATTGTTAGGAGGAGCCAGTCAAACTCAAAGTGGGAAAGCTATATTCTTTTTATCCAGGGATGAGTGTTCCTCAAGATGCGTAAGATATGCTTTCCTGGTGAAGACGGACTGCGAACAGTGCATACATGAAAATGATCTTTTAAGACCCTTTGTCCAATTGTGTAGGGTAGCCCATCAAGTCATAGTGACCCATTCCCTCACTCCATGTTGTCCAATTGTGTAGGGTAGCCCATCAAGTCGTAGGGACCCATTCCCTCACTCCATGTTCAACATACTTTTTCATCCAAACCTGCTTTCTTATATCTTTGAATGCCATAATAAGACTTTCATGTGAGTTTGGATTGACAAATATTGGGTCACAAGTTCATGAGTGTTTCTGAGGTGTCTTGTCCTGATGCTGAAGACAGTCCCGAATCTTGAAATTTGATATGGAGATAACTTGATGAGTCACATTATTTGGTACATGTAGGCTTACTCACTGGTTCACCAATCCGGTCCTTTTTTTTTTCGTTTCATCCATTCCTAACACTTTTCCTCTTTGCTTAATGGTTTGCCCAACCTTTCTCATTTGGGTCCAACAGTGCTTCAATAGAAAGGGCTGTTGTCTGATTCCAACTCCTGGGAATATCCGGATGTTAGAGGCTGCACTTTCTTGTGGTAGATTGCTATCCACCTCCATAATGCTGAATCACAAACCAACTTGGCATCCCCATATTTGTGCCGGGTCTTGTGACATTTCACCTGCAATAGGTAAAAACAAAATCATCCCAAGAACAAAATTTGAAGCAGCTCCCAAGATTTGTGATGGTCTGACCCCCTCTATGCATAAATTTGGCCAGCTCCTGATCGAAATCCCCTGGAAGGAGTGAGGTCTTTGATGAAAACTTCCCAGTTAAGTTCGGAAAAGGACCTTACCATGTTCATTTCCAATTGTTATGAGGAGTGAGACAAACTCAAAGTGGGAAAGCTATATTCTTTTTATCCAGGGATGAGTGTTCCTCAAGATGCATAAGATATGCTTTCCTGGTGAAGATGGACTGCGAACAGTGCATACATGAAAATGATCTTTTAAGACCCTTTGTCCAATTGTGTAGGGTAGCCAATCACAAGTTATAGTGACGCATTCCCTTACTCCATGTGTCCACTATTGTTCAGAAGTTTGAGTACCCCTGCTGCCAACTATACAGGGAAACCCCGAGCTCACTTATAACGAGATCCCGTTTTTAACAAGGTGATCTCCGCTTTCCCGACTGAACAATCTTTGTTGTGTAAAGCTTAATATGCATATGTTTACAACAAGGTACCAATTATAACAAAGTAAAATCGACAGTCCCATCAAGCTCGTTATAACAGGGTTTCCCTGTATTCAATTTGGACTGAGATGAGAAGATGAAATGCAAATGTCTAACCTGGCTATAATGACTTGCAGAAGGAATGAAAGATAAATGTATAGGCTTTGATTTGACCTTATTTAAAATTATGACATATCATGCATGAATGATTATGAAACATTCGATGTGTTAAAGTAGAAATGCAAAGACGATACCAAATAATGAGATCTATATATCAGATAAAAGCTCTGAGCCCACCTAAAAATACTGGCTGGTTTTTAAGTACAGGAAAGATTTCACGAGAGAACAATACCGGGATGGAAAATCGAATTCACAGAGCCTCATATCGGGCATTAGCGTTCGCGAAACCGGTCATTTCGAACACGTCACGCAAGGGAATTGCACTAAACGTCGCACTAAGAGGCCATTGAAACTGAACGGTATCATGCTCACGTAAATACAATTTCCTAAAGTTTCAAATTATCATACTTACGATAAGTTACAAAAACTTTTCATTTTATCTATATACAATAATAGTGCAGCAAACACAAGAGACAAATTGTTCCCTGAAATTTTCATTTCTGAAGGTTTGTAAGACCTTATTGGTTCGAAAATATGGTGAAATCGATCGGAGAACATGTACTACTACTAGACAACGAGTTAACTGTCAGCTTGTAATCAAGTAGTACACGTACAATTGTCGCTTCTGGAGGAATAAAATGACTAAGAAGTAAGAGTACATGCTCAATTATGCCATATTTACGTGTGATACCAGATACAATAAACAGGACCTAATTATTTACAAATACTATAAAACTTTTTGACCGTGGTTGAGCGAGCGAGCAAGCAGCTAACAGTGCACTCATTCGTCCCTGCGCGTGCGAGATAACGTGCTATGCCGTCAGTACGTGTTTTGTGCCCGACAGTCAGGCGGCAGGCGGATGTACCTACCACTAAATGTTGATGCTGGGCAGCACTTTACCTTTTGTCATTTACGGCTAAATAATTTGCATCATCGGCATCTACATGTCAAAATTTAACTTGGAAGAAGGGGTTAATATTCAGTGGTATAGGCAGAGATCAAATGAGTTCATACAGAGTTACGAAAAATCATTTTCCAACCTTATATGTATCTTACACTGAAGGACTTCGCTCAGTACGGTGTTTATGTAATATACGGTTACTCGCTAGCCACGGAGCCGATCGAGACTTCCCTTGCGTGATGTCACAGTTTTAGACGGTTTCGTGGATGGATTTCACGGCATGTGAAGGAGGCTCTTGTTGTACATTTCAATTGCGGATTTTTTGAAGCCAATGCATAATTGTGACATATTATGTATATTAATGACTTCTACATAACATCTCCTTTCTGTAGATACCAAATTCAGATCATTTAATTCGCTATGAACGTCAACTTTAATGCATATTTTTTTTTCCATGATCATTCAAGCGTAACTCAAAAAGCTTCACTGATTATGTCTTATTTATCATTTCTTCTGAGAGAAGAGATGATATGCTTTCATTTCTTATGAATTTCTGATCCTTTTCGTTGATTTATACACTTATACAAGAAATGAAATATAAGTCTAATTGCAACCCATGTGCAAAGCCAATGAGGCAAAAGCCGTCACAAAAGTTATTCATCAAAAACTTTCGCAAAAGGAGTAATACCAATACAAAGAATTGTACATAAAATGAAAGCACTCGTATCATCTGTTATAAAAATAAAACAAATCATGATCATTGAAGCATTGAGTTACGCATTAATGATTACAAAATGTTTTAAATTATGCATTATCAATAATCATTCATGCATGACTTCTCATAATTTTCAATTTTGTGAAAAACCAAGGCTATACATTGTCTAATGAGATGCAAAATATAGCCAATGATGAATTTTTGCTTTCTTTCATAGTTCCTCGTTTCAGTCCAATGGCAGTAGGTGTACTTTGAACAGTAGTGTATCTCATTAAATTCTTATTTAGCTGTAAGAGGAGAACCAAACTTCTTTGTCTTTATCTTAGAGAATCAACACTTTATTGCAACAACACAACATGAATTAGTCGCAAAAAAAAATGCTTTCAAACATTAAAGCAAATAACATAATAATGGCAACATAATAAAGGCTACAACAATGAATAAATAACATAAATAAATAATAAATTATATAACAATGAGTACAGCATGGACAAAGTATAATATTCAGTCTTTGAATGGCATCCTATGAGTCTGTGCCCTGTAGGGCCCTGCATCTTGAAGATCCTAGTGTCTCAGCACTCGAAGCACAGTCCCCTTGTACCTTTCTGCTCCATCTGGATATGCCCGCATTATCCTTGAGTGAATGCAAGCTGGCAGCTGCACCCGAATATCTTTCCCGAGAAAGCCCCAGCACAACCGGACAACCTTCCGATAGGCGACATAACGGTACTTCCTGCAAAATACAAATTGAAAAATACAATGTATTTGTAATCACAATTTTGTGGAGAGAAAAAAAAAATATTCTAAGAGAAGGAAGTCTGGACTCCCCCCGCCGCCCCCCCCCCCCCCTATCTCATACTGCCCCACCCCAAAACATGTATTATGGTAACAAAGTGCTAAAGACAACTACACTTCAATTCATATCTGTTATTTTGCGACCACATTGTTGAACTTTTCCTATTACACATATATAGACCTTCATATATAGATGTAGAAACAATCGTCAGTTGCAAGACGGACTGTATACACTGCATTATATAATGTAGATCAAGTAAAAAAATTTGATCAGAATTCGTGAAATTGAGCAGTTTCCAAATTATTGTATAGATCCTACTTTGTAATATTTTCATGATTGTTTTTTTTTTTTTATTAAAGAAACAAAGATTAAATTCAAAACTTTCTCATTGTTGCAAGCCCTGAAGTCCTTTGCTGCCTGTCGCCATCTATCTGTGTATTCAAGCCAGCCAATATATAGAGATGTAGGGTGCAGAATAGCTGCCTCGAACGCTTCGGTGGTGCTCAAACATCCGCCTTCAAGTCCAAGTCTGTCCGCTTCTGATGCAACCTCTTCTATCTCCCTGCAGCATATGCAGTCCCCTGCCGAAAACGAGGGCTCCACATGGCAGTGGCCACCACACAAGCACCTGATGAAAGAAATGAAAACAAACTAAATTATATTATTCTTCATTATACTTATATATTTGATTTGTATACTTTTGACATTTTTTTTTCAAACTAGACTACATTTGTAGGCCTACATCACCTTATTGTGAAATAAATCTATAACCTGATCATGACTAAACTCGTGTCAACATTTTACAAACTCAACAAACAGTATTTTAAAAAATTTATTTTATTGTTTTTTATTTGCAACAAACAGCAACAAAGCTAATCAATGGAGAAAACAAAAGTGACTTGATTACGGTCGCTAACCAGGAAGAAGAAGAAAAAGGGTCATGAAATCTCTGCTCAGCATGAACAAAAAAAAAAAAAGAAAGAAAGAAGAGTAAAAAAAAAAAAATCTTTACCGGAGGATATCCGTCACCGTACAAAAGTCGTAAGTTAGTCAATCCAATATTATTTAGACCAATATCTGGGACAATTCTGTTGAACATTTTTTCATCTCTTGCGGTGGCAGTGCCGTGAGCTAAACTCTAGATAATTCTAGTAATTATTTATTGTACCTGCCAAACTGGACATGACTGGACAAAAAATGTCCAACATAACTGTCAAAGTTATTGATCAAAATTACAACAAAAGTAGAAGTAATATTCTACTTACCAATCATTGTTCAATAGACGAAGAGGTTCAACATTTTGTCGATGAGCATCGCTGTGATTTACAACTCCATCTCTTGGTAATGGCTCGTGAAGGTATGGCTGTGGGACCCCAGGTGCTACCGGTTCTTCGTTTACTTCCCCGCCTGCAGCAGGGGGAACTTGAACTGGATCGACCACCCCTTGCTCTCCAATTTCCCCATCATCGTCACTTGTTGAAGAGACATCTTCCCAGCTTTCATCATCATCTTCGTTCGTGCTTTCTTCTCCTTCATCACCTCCTTCAACTTCATCATCTTCCATAAAGTCTTCAAAGTCCATATAAAGGTCATTTTGCTCCAACTCTACACTAAATGGCTCCATTATTGGGTACTAATATTTTGTCAACAGCGAGATCGAGATCGAAAGAAAGCTAATTATGCACAACGAAAGTCAAAGCTAAAGAAAGCCAACATGCACAAGTTTCTCGCGATCACGTCACAACATAAATATAGAGTACACCTGCGCTGGCTGCAAGCATGCACACACACACACACACAAGCGCCCATACGCATAGCATGCAGTATAAGTTCAAGCAAGCAGCGCGCTCGAGTGTGTATGAGCTGGGTGGCGATGGCCGGATCTACTTTACGCTAGTATTCTCAAGTTGTAGAAAATAAGAAAATCAAGTGAAAATATTGACTAATAACTCATCGTTTGCAATCTTACTTCACAATTTAAGACTTGAAAACCGTTATTTATACTTTTTTCTACATAGGGAGAGTAAAGATTTGTATATATGATTTGTAATTGTTTGATATGGCTTCCTTTGAAAAACATTGGTAAAATATTCTCTCTCTTTCTGCACTGATTTTTGTATTGATACCATGCAGACACTGGATATTACCCAAATCCCGTCCGTGACGTCACGCTCAGCGTGTACCTATGCGTCCAAGGCTTATCGGGGACTCTAAACAGGCTAATTTATATCGACTTTCAAACCAGAATATTGAGCGTTCAAATGAGTTTTCTGATATGCTCTCTGTTTGAACAGCCTATTTGAACTATATAAAGTGTGTATAACCAAAATTTACGGGAATTCGCGCCCTTCTTAATTCAACTTTAATACAAACCTGCTTTCTTATATTTTTGAATACCATGATAGAACTTTCATGTGAGTTTGGATTGACAGATATTGGGTCACAAGTTCTTAACTGTTTCTGAGGTGTCTTGTCCTGATGCTGAAAACAGTCCCGAATCTTGAAATTTGATGTG
>CAVLGW020000149.1:0-33743 GCA_963669155.1 Arbacia lixula
ACACACCAAACGGCCTCTTACCTGTTCGGGAACAAGGGCAAACATTTGAAACTGTTATCCGTTCATGTGTCAAAACAAATGTATTGTTTAAATGAAGTACATTTCATGTTTATAAAAAGGAGGGAAGTGAGAGTGTTCAGGATAACAAATCATTGTTGTCCTAAATGTTCTTATTCATGACGTTGTGAGTGAAAATATCATTATCCTATATTTACATTTAGAGCCTAGTTTTTGGCAAATGTGTTGGCATACCAATCAAGGCCAGTCAATATTTACAGCATCCTATTATGTAATGTAATGTAGAGAATCACAAGAGAGGTTTACGGTACACCATGTGTAAAGTTCTGGGAGGACTGAGATGAAACGTGGATAGAATTCAAGGTGAAATAGAAAGGCGAGAAAGTGGAGATTTGAAAGTAGAGTTTTCTTTCAAAATGAGTGTAGTCCTGAAAAGGACTGTAAACCAGAAAGCGTGAAGAGCTGGTGAGTAGAGAAGGTGGAGAGACGAAATATCATCATAAACAAACACAGCAACATGGAACAGAATGACAGCAAATAGAAGTGAATGGAAACTGACTGAGGAGGGCTTCATCCAACAATGGTTGAACAATGCTTGATGATTATGTAATGTACCGAGGCAACCTCTTAAACTTACCTCCTGCTTGGGTGTAGAACTGTTTGATGTCACACAAAGTGCTGACTAATTGTTCATTTGGAATGTTTTCCTGGTACTGCAGAAAATACCTGTAACCAGAAAACAGATTCATGTTAGATGAAAAGGCAGTTTTAAACACATATTTTTTAATTTGATGTGTCAAAATTGTGCAAGACATGAAATCCATTTGCTATCCCATAATTATTTGACGGGAAGTCTTACCTTGAAAGCTTCTTTATATGATTGACTGGCTTACTAAAATTATGTATTAAAAGACAGGGTAGTCAATTTGCACAAGTCATGAAACTTGCTAGGAATCAGCAGTATACCCTAACAATAATGTGCATGAAAGCTCACAGTCACAGCTTTTACAAACTATTTCTGGAAAATTGAAGCACTGTCCTTGTTATGTTCGAAGCATAGCGACCATGGTCATCATTCATATACTGTAATGCAGTGGATATCAGCATGGGGCATGCATATGTGTGCAGCTCGGAGCGGAGAACCGTGAAGTGCTCTGACTGCAGCCTCAGTCTGTAGGCTAAGATTTTGAGTAGGTTTTGGAGGGGTTCTCTAAAACCTACTCAAAATTGTAAGATCAATAAAATTCCGCTCTATGTCAGTTTCAATTACTGATATTGTGAGGGATGTTCTTAACAAGTATTTCCTTCTATTTTCTGTGATATTTATTTTTTTTACCTGCTAAAGGGCTACCTTGCTTTAAAGGTATAATGAAACCTAGATAATAAGTTGAACACAAATTGAAGTTTGAAGGAAATTCTCAAATTCATTCACAAGGCCCTTTGACCTTTGAGCCTGGACCAAGTTGACCTCAACACAAACATTGTCATTACAGTGAGTATCTAGATCAGATTTTCATCTAGAGCTGTCTACCCTAGATGATTACGTGTTCCTCTTACTAGCAGACATATGGCAAGAACGAAGGAAGGATGGAAGAACAAATAACATATACACTACAGCTCAAAGGAATTGGCATAGGGAAAGGGAATGGGAAGAAGTGGAAGGAGCCGCAGTTTTAAACCGCGGCATATTTTGTTCAGTTCAGCATGAAACATGATGCTTTTAAGGCTAAAGCATCATGTTTCATGCTGAACTGGACAAAATATTTCCACGATTTAAAACTGTGGCTCCATCCCTTTCTTCCCTTTCCCTTTCCCTATGCCAATTCCTTTGAGCTGGAGTGTATGCCACCATAATTCATGGTCTTGTCAAAATAGGAAGTGTTGTTACCTTTGCCCTGCCAGCCTCAGCTCACTTGTGAGAACATTAGCATCTGACGTGATTCCTGAAACACTGCAAGCCATGTCACTGGAAGAAAAAGAGGGCAAAACAAACAAAACTTTTGAATGAGTTAACTCATTGAAATGTCACTGAGTTATGCCTCTAAATCCAAGCATCCAAGAGTTAATTGCATCACGCGTCCACACAGCATGTGGAGACTAGCTCAATATTTGTTGAGTGAACACAGTTTGCTTTGTATGCAAGCATCCACAAAACACACCTTATCCAGTTAAACATGTGATTAGAAATTTCCTCAAGAGATAAAAGAAGACATTCATATGGAGACAGAATGTGCAAAGACAAGACCATTTGTTACCCTTTTGTCTGAAAATATCTGGTTGTTACTCACATGTTGCATACCACTCCAAAGGTTAAATGACTGTTACTTTTCACGTGCCCCATCAGCATACAGGCCCTGACACTAAATTTTATGAAGCTATAACATACATGTGTGCATGTATGATACACTACGTAAAGCAACAAAAACAGATAACAATTTAGCCAAATAGTAGGAATTATGCACCAACATGTCAAAATTATCTCACTTACCCCAACAAAGTAAGTTAGTTGCACCCTGTATCAAATTACATGTGATGTCACAACTCACATATTCTATCAGCACACAACTTTATAACCATACATATCAATCGGAAAGCCGGTCTGTTCATGGCCCAAAATTTAGGAGGGTCATGATGTAATCCCCTAGCCCCTCATTTCCCCTGGCTGTGCATGGCCAAACTTACCCTAGTGCTCCAGTGTTAAAGGGATAGGTCACCCTGAAATTATATTTGCTTCAATAATAGCAGACACTTGAAAGAAACATACCAGCGAAGGTTTGACGAAAATCATTCAAAGGAAAAGAAGTTTTGATTTTGTGATGTCACGTGCGAGGTACGTTTATGTTGTGTACAATATAATTACACAAATTGCTCTTTTCTTGTGTTTTGAAAATGGAAAGATTTTTTTTCATACAGGTATGTGTGTAAAAACATATATATGTTGATGTATCAAATGTACAGGTACAAAATGCATATTTCTTTGAGAAAATAAACATTTTCGAAAAAAAAAAATTGTACACAACATATGGGAGAGCACCTCTGTGACGTCACAAAATCAAAATTTTAGAAGATCATAACTTTCTTATCCTTTGACGTATTTTCATCAAACCTTCACTAATATGTTTCTTCTATGTGTCTGCTTTTATTGAAACAAAAAAAAATAATTTCAGGGTGAACTATTCCTTTATATCACTGCCTCAAAACAACACAGAGATTCAGTCTGCCTTACTCGTTCAGCTTATAGATCTTGTCTGAGAAGACCACATCGTCTAGCAGCTTGTGGGTGTTCCTCCTCTCTGCTGCCAGCAGGACTCCATCAGAGGCCAGGATACCCAGGGACGTGCCAGCATGACCTATGGCCTCCATGGCATACTCCACTTGGTACAGTCGCCCTGCAAAGCGTAGAGGAGTCGACAAATGCATTATCTGATACACACAAATGTTATTGTATTTATTTATCAAAATGTAAACAGACATGAGGATTCAAAGGATTGTTACCAGGACGTCATCATCAGGATCAAATATTGTCATCCATGAACTTGACAATGTATTGGTTTCACCTTGATTCTATTCCTAACTCTTGAGTAAACATCAGTCAAAGTGTGAACTGTAGAAATATATTGACATTGCAATAACTGGTCTTTCACAAACATTCAAATCAAGATATACTTTGAGACTTGGGGTACAATCCTTTACAGTTAAGAATGAAAGCAGCAAGTCTAAATGAAGCACTGAACTTCAATATTCCTTCACTTTTGTATGCAAAGTGATTTTTAATGAGATTAACTATCCCACAAAATCAACAAAGCAAATTCCAAAATTGTCAATATCGGTACCCAGCTATAAGGGACGTGTGAAATCACTTGATCTTACCTTCTGGCGAGAAAATAGTAGTCTTTGAATCATATCTCCTTGACTGTATACAAGGGGGGAAACAAAGATAAAAAGATTATGATGCAACTGTTACAGACACTGCCCATCTGAAATACAATGCATTGAACATTATGTCAGAAAGAAAAGTTAAATGAAAAAAAAAAAGAGTTAAATGCTGAAATAAAGTGGCTTGGACAAAATCTATTGTATGTGCCTTGCTTCATTGTGTCACATCTCTTGTATTAAAGCAGCAACTCGGATTTGGAAAATTGTTTGTAGATTCTATGAAAAATCAACACTAATGACGAGATTTAAAGTAGTGAATAGAAAGTGAACGCGCTTCCAGTTCCTTTCTTTTTTCTCTTTTTTTTTTTTTTTTTTTTGGGGGGGGGGGGGTGATTTACAGCTATTAAGCCTACCATAGCAAGATATTTTAGTTCATCTGTTTCTAACTTTTACCACATTCCAGCTCTCAGCTATATAAACGCACACTGTTGCAATGGCTTTTCAGTTTGTGTGCACACATTCGATAGTATGCATGTCTGGTGGAGAACAAATTCCCTGGGGCAATTAGATGGCATCGCCATCGATCTAAGACAGACTAAGTTGCTAATCATCCACACCCCTCACCATGCCAGCTGCCAGTGCCAGCTGATGCAATTTAATTGAAGATCGACAAATGCAACCAAAATTTGATTGCCGCATGCATAATGCAGATTTATTCAAAATTCATGATACCATATCATAGCCTTCATTTCTCAACTAGGCGTAAGTCACATTTGCTCTCAAGTATCGTCCTGTCGAGAATAATAAATGCAACAGGGTCCGAGCAAGTAGAGTTTGGAGTTTCGAGAATCACCATATAATAATCAACGATTCAAACAATACATCTTTGTACCACATTTCAAGGAATTGTTACCATTTCAACATGGTCATCATGGCCAGATCTAAGTTATTGTGGAATGTGATGGTTTGTGGACTAGATCTAATATGTTTAGTGAGAGAACAGGGAAAAAAGTTTCATCCAAATTCAATTCCTAGATCTGAATTGGTCCGACTCTAAAAAAAAAATACCATCCGACATCCGTTGTCTTGGATTTTCATTTTTGTTAATACAAAAGATGATTGATACCCGAGTTGGCATTCTATTCATGGAACGGTTTAGCAGCAAATCGTACATGAGTAAAACTAAACGTCTGTTCCAAATGCCATCAATATTGTGATGCAGAAGAAGCAGCTCAATTTGTTACCTCCACTGAAGGCTACAGTACACTGTCATTGTCAATGCATCGACCGAGACCGGGCCGAGTCCGAGAATATTGGCAAGTCACTTCACGAAAAGTTACTAACATCACGTTTGCACTGCTGGGTAATAAGTTTAGGTGAAAATATATTTTTCTCTCTTCGTCATCTTTAAGTTAATCAAGCACAAAAAGACAAATTCCGTGTATT
The DNA here is from genome assembly GCA_963669155.1 of Arbacia lixula. Lineage (NCBI taxonomy): Eukaryota > Metazoa > Echinodermata > Echinoidea > Arbacioida > Arbaciidae > Arbacia > Arbacia lixula. Next base: position 5,341 of record CAVLGW020000149.1, read on the forward strand.
TTTACCATTTTCTTGTAGATAGGTGCCCTCGTTGACTACTTTGTTTTCGGCAGATTTCGCTGAGCAATGATACATAACCTGAATTTAGCGACAATAACTTCGAACACGCGCACATGTACAGCCAAAAACTACGGTATCTTTGAATAGCCTGTTATTTTCTGCCCCCAAAAGGTAGCGTAGCGCAAATATCAAACTCCTCGAGTAAGGGAGCATAGCTAGGAATAAAGCCTCCTATACCGACCACTGAACTACAATAGTTCAGTGATACCGACATGTACAAAATTATTATCTCTGCACCAGGTATTCTTCTCGACTTCTTGCTGTAGCTATTTCAGTGACATTTCAAATTAAATTATGTGAAAATTCTGGTCACAGTACAAAACATTTTCATTTTCATTTTCATTTAGCCTATCATGTCAAAATGTAACACAACATAGAAAATGACTTTTAACATCAGGATAACATGAGACTGTTTTGCTAAAACACATTTACTGGATATAAATATTTTTTTTATTTGGTGTTGATTTAGTGTTTTTTTATTCAATTATGACTGTTACAATAATCTGTCAAATATACATGTATGTTAATGCTTTGAGTTTTTATTTTTTATTAAATAAATGCACTTGTAAATTTGCAAATAACTATTGTGATTAAAACGTGGCGTTTAGTTATATCCATGAGGACTGAGAACTTCATTTAAAAAAATCAATAAAAGTTGTTGGCCTTTTTCTGATTTCTGGCCTATGTGTAGACTCCTTACAATTCGCTGGTGTTGGATTGAGAAAGAGGAGTTGTTTGTAATTTACTGTTAATTACCATCATGTACAGTATTGAAATGGATGTTATATCTACTTAATTTCTAGTCGTTTATATGTTATGCTGTAGGCATGGTATAAGTGGAATTTTGATTAACTGATGTATCACTATCGGTCCAATGGTTTCAAACAATAGTATAATGTAATCATTAAATTTCAATAACAGAAACATGGACTATAATTGGGAATTAATTTATGAGCTTATAGTTCCAATGACTTTGCTAATTTCAAACGTCAATGCCATAATTACACCTTAACTTATGGGGCCTAGCCAATCAAGGTATCTCTTTGGCAACCAGGGCGAGTCAATGAGTTAAATGATACGGTTATTCCATATGAATGACTTGTTACATATTCATATACATATAGGACACGAACGATTGTCGTTTAAGCAATAATTAATGCGTAAAGTTGGCGAGTGTTTTTTTTTTTTTTTTCAATTACGGTCTATACGTGGTCCGTATGTTTCACTACATGCATATGTTTAACCCCCTACCAACAGATAGGCGTGTAGTCCTAAACTAGAATAAAGCACTCTGTACTTTTTCAAAACTTTGTTAATTCATGTTAATTGAATGTCAATTAGGGCAATATGGGGGTACAACGGACCCCCCCCCATGTATTTCTATTATTACGTTGTGACAAATTCCAATCAAGTCCACAAAATTAATCTTTTAGATAAACTCCTTCATTATCATCATCTTTAGCCGTCTCAATAAATGTCGTATCTGTAGCTACAAACAAAAAATAACCACGTGATGTAGAGTTAATGACTGCAAAAAAAGAACTTACTTAAGAATTATCTTCATCAATCAATTTTCATTTTCGATGTCGTGATTTAGATTGTCTAGTCAAGGAGAGAGATCCATGTATCGTTTAGTCGCCACACTTTCGATTAATTCATTGAAAGTTGTTTTGGAGCAAGACGGACCTTTGAGTTGGGCCAAAAGGAATCAAGGTCCATTTTGTCCCAATTACATTTTTAATGAGGGAATGTATCATTGTGAACTCGGTTACTTTGGTCAAAGAATTAAAGTAATGTTGCATTCTGTTCAATGTGTTAAGTGTTGCTCTGATCATCTATTCTTAATTAAGTCAGGGTGCTAACAAACTCTCCCAAAAGATATCATCGTTGTTCAAAAAAAAATGTTCAATAAACAAGTTTGTAGATGTGAATGTGTGAAGTTAAAAGCCAATACATCTTAAATCACGACTTTTACACTCGTTTCATATTGGGTATACCCATTTTACCAACATAAGGATAACGCCATAACAAGTCCAATCATTTCCAGACTTTCGGTGGTGCTTCACGTTTCTTCTTTGTACTAGGCCTATCTGTCATAGGCGTAGATATATTGTCTCCTTTTTGTTCTTGTTTAATTTGTTCCACCTGGAAATTATACATTTCAAGAGGAAAATCGGCCGTCATCTTAAATACAAAATGTCCCTGATAAGATGATAGGGGAACGCGACCCTGTTCTTAGCCAACGCCCTTGTCCATGTGGAGTTTTTTTCTTTCTTTTCTTTTCATCGATCTGATCTGAGTCATAATTTATCGCAATAACAGGGTGCGGTGCATGCAGTGCCCATGTCAGCTCTACATAACGGATAATGAGATGTATACAAAAACTCCGCTTACGTCAAAATACGATTATACGCATGTACGCCATCTACGGCGCAGCTTTTTTTTTCGCTGCAACTTGAGCGATGTACGTGCGCTCAACGGTATTTCAAAACTTGAACGGATCAGCTAACTCAATTCGCCGAGGAAACAACCGACGCCGAACGGTATTTTTATTATCATAAGGCCGTCTCAAATTTCACTTTTCTGTTAAACAGGGAATTATGCACCAGTCTTGTAAATTGAAAGTAAGTAACATCGGCTTCATTTGAATGCACTAAGTGGTAGTAAATTAGATATATCGCACCGCAATGCACCTGTAGAGCAGAGAGCTAAATTTAACTAGATAACAACGGTAGTCGCTAATCGCTAACCCTTATTCATTGCTGCAGTTATGTTATTCCTCTGCGACCGCAGCCCACCCGTCCACGGCCAGCGTAGCGTACACGTAGCCTGCGCTGTGACTGATTGTCGCAGAATGCAGCAAAACTTGTTCTAGACCTAGTGCGAAAGAATTTGGCCAAAGAATATGGTGATGAAATATGAAAGTTGAACAATGATATTTGCCTTAGCCTTGCCTGGCTATGATGCAGATTCTAAATTGATAGAGTCAAGACTGACATGTCAAGAGCGTGATCAATACCCGATCAGTTACAAATTTAGCAATCAGTCAGTGATAATTTTCCACTCTGGCACTGCAAATTGAATTGTTTTGGACATAATTTGTTGATTTTTTTTTTTTTTTTTTTTAGGGGTGGGGATAGGGAGCTGCAATGGAGATTTAAGTTTTAACTTCTCGCAATCCATTTACTTGTGCATGTATAGCCTTGAAACCGGCCCCCGCGTATTTCTGCTCAGTGCGCTTTATCGAAGGTTGGATGCGCGATTTATTGTGTATTTATGCATTACGTATGTCAGCAGTTGTAGGCAAATCAACGCCCACAGAAATTCAAGAAAGTATGCACCCATTCAATGCTTTTTTGTTGCAGAAAATTATGGGGCTCAATAAACTGCCAACAATAACATGCATTAAAAATGTGCAAGATTCTTATTACCGGTACTATTTTGACAGTGTGCATGGTTCCTGAGCTTACACACCCTTTGACATATCAAGCACTGGGAATTGAATTTAAATCCTCACATAAGGGATAAAAGTATCAGTATTAAGCATTAACATTAACATTATAAAATAGGCAATTATCTTTTGAAATAAGACAACATAATACCATCTTTGAATTTTTTTAAAGCAAACATTAGAAGGGACAGTGATTTTAAAAAATGGCCTCTTTCATTTCAGAAAATCTCAAATTGGAGTAATTTCTGTTGCTGTTCTGTATATTTTGAGGATAAACACGTTTTCTGTGATTTTCCATGCCAATTCTGTGATTTCTCTCCGTTTTCCGTGATCGTGGAAAATCACTGTCCCTACATTAGAGATATAGCATCTCTCAAGGGATTCATGAAGCATAACTCCTAGAAAATTTATGATTTCAGTTCTAACAAGAATGATTGTTTATACACACTTTAGCAACATTAGTATGAATTTTTTTTTGTTTTCAAACATACTGTATCCCATCTGACAAATAATTCTTGAATCAATTGAGAACCTTCTCAAGAGGTATCAAAACAGATGCTTGACAGATTCATAGTTAGGTACATGTGTATGTATGATTTGTTTGAACAGACAGATTTTGTTTGATGATTTTTGTTCGTGAATGTTTTTGAACATGCACAATAAAATTCAACCTTTTGCATGTAATGTCGTTAAATGACTTGGTAAATTTCCTCCCTTGTTTTCTTGTTAGCTTTCAAGCATGTATGCATGGATGTATTTTCTCACGATCTGTATCGTGGTTGTCTTCATCATGGTTTCTTGTGCGTGAAGATGAAGAAATTCTTAAAAGCAGTCGATTTCTCAATCCTGCTGCAAAAATACATAGCACTCTTTCATTACATATCACCTAGACTGCTTGCTCACTGCTCTCAGTTTCATTGTCCATAGCATATGAAGTCAGTTGACGGTCTTGAATTGTTATGTTCAAATCACAGATTCCGGTATGCCTCCTTACATCACTGGGCTTCTCTTGCTGCTAGCAGCATCAGTTGCACAAGCCCAGACCGTCCGCTTCCTGGATACTGCAGTCAGTATAGCTGAAGGCAGCAATGCACAACTCAGGGTGGAGAGAGTGGGTGGCAGCACGGGGTCCATCAATGTGGTTGTAAAGGTATAGACGGTTCTAGTTTAGCACTCAGTTAGTGGTGTTATGTTGCCCTTTATTGCATTCAGTGATTATTGCTGATTAGTTGGTTTGTCCAGTGGTGAATAAATTGGATCCAATACTTTATGGTGGGAGTGGCTTCAGGGGAAATCCATTTAAACAATGCATTTTTACTAAAATCAGAAAATCTTAGAAGCAGAGTAAACTGTTTGTAGAAAAATCAGACAATCAGAAAATCAGACAAGATTAATTACATTGTATTAAGCCAGCTTTGTTTTATATTTTACTTGCAATAAATGAATCTAATATGAAAGGTATGAATTTTTTGAAGATCTAACTTAGACATTTGGGGGAGGCAGATTGGTAACTGTCATGAGGCATTGATATCTGAGGCGCACCATTATGCTTTTATTTTGCGTGCTTTGATAGCCTACATTTCCATATTTTGTGATCCACAGATCATAATGTTATCAAAGATCTGTTTTAAATTTCTACCCATGGATGAGCACTGCCTGAATAACAGAGTATTAGGATATATGTAAGATTTCTATCAGATTTTCTACCAGATAAATGCAGCAGGGCCATATACATTTAAAAGTCAAAATGCTGCATGTTTTATTCAACCAAATGTATTAATATTGGGCAAATATATGCTTTAAAATTTTGTGAGACCTCTTAACGATTGTGGGCAGGAGAATTTTTGGATTTGATGAAGTTGATTTATTTGAGAATCTGAGAATAATCAGCATAGTGGCAAAATACATACTGTACATGAACAAATAAAACTTCTCTCTTGAAACTCAATAGCAATTTCTAGTCTTTTTGTTTACTTCCCAAGAACAGTTTTAAGGCAAGAGTATAATCATATTGTTCCTGCGGAGAAGGTCAAATGTCAAAGTAATTTGAAATTGTGAATTGCAGGATGATTCTCAAACAGATCATATGAACCAAAGTAACTGTATCATGCACGTTGTTTTGAAGCCATTGATGCTTTCACAGTTGTTGCCTTTCTCTCTAATCCTCACAGTTCCAAGAGCCAAACGAAGATTTCTTTGAAGAATCTCAAATTTTGACCTTTGAGGCTAGTGGGTCATCATTAGTGAAAACGGCCTCCTTTAGATCACAAGATGACTTGGTCCCTGAACCAGCAGAGATCTTCCTCTTGGCAATAGACATCATTGGATCTAATGCTAATGTGGGAACTCCGAGTGAGGCGCAAATCACCATTGAAGCTAGTGATGATGCATTTGGAATCATTGGATTTGATGTGGTGAGTATATCATCAGTCATGCATGTGAAAGGGATTATAATATTGTTTGTTCAACACTCACGGGCAATTCCTTGGTAAAATTCCTTGGCAAATCACCATTTAAGCTACATGTAGTAATGATGCATTTGGAATCATTGGATTTGATGTGGTGAGTATATCATCAGTCATGCGTGTGAAAGGGGTTATAATGTTGTTTGTTCAACACTCATGGGTAACTCCTTGGTACTTGTAACTTACATTACATTTAACCTGTGAACTGGTGCTCAATGGGGTTTGTGTGCGTTATCGGTGAGAAAATGCACACCTGGAACACTAAGAGTTGCTGTATACGGCATATATATCATGAGTCTAATTTCTCGCAAATCGGGCCTCAACAATTTCGCGAGGGGTAAAATTCGCGATCATGGAGTTATTGGAGTATTAGTACTAGTAGTACATGCGCTTGAGCAAGTCATATTCATCATTTCGCGTGTTCTTAAATTCGCGAATAGTCCAGACTTGCAAAATTCACGAAAATCGAAAAATATATATAGAATGCTGACCTTAATTCGTTGCTGGTATATGAATTGTTGATGAGTGGCCCTGCATGTGGTAGACTTTCTCTCTGCTAGTAGCTTGATAGGGACCTTTCGGCAGCTCAAAAGCTATACAAACCCTAACCAAAATATATCTGTGCACACACGACACAAACATTTCTGCTGTCCTTTTATATTTGTTTGTTATCACTGCAATAAATATGTGAGAATGCATTGTTGCCTCTAGAAATATAAGCAGCTTATAAAATATGGCAACACTGGGGTGTGAGCACATTCGAGATGGATTAAGTCATCATCATCATTGCACATTTGTCTTCTATTGAAAGGACCCCGATGACAGATGATTAGTTAAATGTAAGCAAAATGAATCTAAATGAAATAAAAGATGTCCAAAGAACACACTTTTATGTTCATTGATGAAGTTGAGAGATGAGCATAAGGAATAATCCATTTTGTTTGGCACTAAAATGTAAGATGGGCCACGGAACGACCAGTGTTTGGGATCGATAGAAATACATGTAAAGAATGTTGAAAGACAGCGAAGCAAAATAAGAGAGGGAAGGGGGAGAAGAGAATGGGCAAGAAAAGGGGTGGGAGTTAGTGGAGGGAGGGAGAGAAGGGGTGGAACCTACTGGAGGGGTGGGGGAGAAGAAAGAGATAGACAGACAGAAAGAGAGAGAGAGGTTTAGAGAGACAGACAGAGAGAGAGAAAGAGAGAAAGGTTTAGAGTGAGAGAATGACAGAGAGAGAGAGAGAGAGTGAGAGAAAGACAAAGAAAGGTTGGGAAAGAGAGTGGAGAGAGGAGAGAGAGTGGGGAGAGAGAAAAAAACACAATGTTTTCCACCATTGCATATTACACGTACAGGCATGCCATCTGTTGCATGTGGAAGTGATTGCTCAGGCACACTCTGTGTTTACTCAGGACATTGCATCGGGACAGCCACTGGATTTCATATTCGGTGTAACATGTGCATGTCTAATGAGATGCAAGACGTACATGTAGAATGCGCAATGCAAATGTACATTATGTTCATGAAATATGACTGACACATGTGCTATGATTGTGCACACTCCATCATTTTGTTTAAACAGTGTGATCATGTCAAATTGTCAAATCTCAGGTTGCTTATTCTGTTGAGATGTATTTGAACTTGTGTTGTCTTTGTGCAGGGTATATTCTCTTGTGTAAATGTGTCCATTTGGACGCACACCAACGTGCAAACATTTTGGGTGATAGGGCTTCTAGATCTACTTGTATTGAGTACAATGTAGTACATGCAAGATATCTGCAAAATGAAAATTCACATTTCAAAATTTGTTTACATGACAGGATTGTGCATAAAATGGGCAATATTTGTGAAAGCTTTCTAGCCTAGTTAGCTACTAAAATGCATGCAGCTGAATGCACTTTAGCAACTAACTAGGCTTAGTAAGGTTTCATGAATATGGCCCCTGATTGATAAGTTCAAGTGAATCCTCACTATACATGTAATTTGACTAATGTTGTGTGTCTGTCTGTTTTTTAAATCCTTTTCTCCAGGAATTTCCACACATTGAAGATTTATTTTTTCCAACCATCGTTAAATTACTCCCATATTTCCCTGAGGGGATTTATTATTTTTGCATTTGTGTTTATTGTTGCATAATAGACGCTGTTTTGATCTGCAATTCATAGCCTCTTCTTTTATGCCCGATCTTGCCTTTACGGCGTTGTGTATGTGCATTTTACCTATACATGTACCTTCATGGTCCACCATGGGCCTGAGGGGAAGCTATTTTTATGCCTCCGCCACGAAGTGGCCGGAGGCATTATGTTTTCGGGTTGTCCGTCCGTCCGTCCGTCCGTCTGTACGTCCGTCCGTCCGTCCGTCCGTCCCGAATCCGTTTAGGCAATATCTTGAGAACCGTTATCCAGATTTCCTTCAAACTTGGTACATGTGTGTATTGCATGAAACCAATTAAGTGTGTAAAATATGGATCAATTCTGATTGAGGTCAAAGGTCAAAGGTCAATGAACTTTGTGAAAAATTTCCCAAAATTGACCTCTTTCACAATAAAGCCAAATCCAAGGATCCAATTCTCATGAAACATGTTACAAAGATGGATCACTACTTGGGAATAGACTGGTGACATTTTTGATAAATTTCCTGAAAGTTCAGAGGTCAAAGGTCAATGAACTTTGCCAAAATTGGCTAAAAACTGCCCCAAACTTCATATTTCTCACCATAAAACTAAATACAAAAATGCAATTCTCATGAAAGGTGGTACTAAGTTGGATCACTACTTGGGAATAGACTGGTGACAATTTTTGGTGAAATTCCTGGAAGGCCAGAGGTCAAAGATCAATGAACTTTGCAACAATTTGTTAAAAATTGGCCCGAAATTGATATTTTTCACAATAAAACCAAATCAAATAGTGCAACTCTAACCAAACATGGTACAGAGATGTATTACTTCATGGAGGTAGATTGATGGAAGTTTGGGTAAAATTCCTGAAAGGTCAAAGGTCAATGAACTTTGCCAAAAATAGCTAAAAAATTGCCCCCAAAGTAATATTTTTCAAAATAAATCAAGATCCAATTGTGAAATACCAACCAAACATGGTGCAAAGATGGATCACTACTTGGGGGTAGACTGATGATATTTTTGGTGAAAATTCTCAAAGGTCAAAGGTCAATGAACTATGCCAAAATTGGCTAAAAATTGAGCCAAATTTAACATTTTTCACATTAAATGCAAAACTAATGGTTCAATTTGAAGCAACCATGGTACAGAGATGTATCACTATATGGAGATAGACTGGTGAAAGTGGATAAAATTTCTGAAAGGTCAAAGGTCAATGAACTTTACCCCCAGATTGGCTGATTTTAAATAAACTTGATACAAGGATGACTTTAGATGGACTTATTAGATTGGAAGTCAAAGGTCAATGAACATTGCCAAACTTGATATATTCATTTCACATAGGAATTAAATGGTTCATTGTCCACCAAACAGGTTTTCTGAGAATAAATGTAAATAGAGTTAGCATAGAGGCGGAGGCATATTTATCGACTGCGCGGCAGTCAAATTGCTCTAGTTTTCACAATGCTTTGCCAATTTGATGATCGTACAGCCAAATCGGGTGAAAATTCTACCTACATGTATGCACTTATTCCTTCTTTCAGCCTTCTCCAGTATATGCTGAGGAGCTCCCAAGCCTTTCGAACTCTGTCCAGCTGTTGTTGCGAAGAGACGCTGGACTGTTTGGGAATATAGTCGTCAGCTATCAGGTAAGGCATAAGTTACTTTTATGCAACCCTTTTTAAGGTCAATGAAGTTCAATGAAAAACTGATAAAATTTCATAAAAAGTAAATGCAAAGGAAATGATTACCACTGTATAATGCAGGGGAAAAAAAATCTGATTTGAAATGTATATTGCAATTATGTATGTATGCAGTATGGTATTTGTCAGACAACTTTTGCTGATATCAATTTACTTATGTCTCTCCTTCCTGTCCAAATTTCCTCACTCCTCTGTTCCTTTTAATCACAGGTCTCAGGTGGTGCCAATGCAGCGAGTAATGACCTATCACCAGTAGCCTCTACCGTGACCATACAGGAGGGAGTAGACTCTGCAGTACTCCTGCTAACGGTCCTGCCTGATCAGGTGAGCAGTTTGTACTTTTGTAATATGTAATAATTTATTGTTTCCACAGCTCATATACACAAGTTGAAAAACAAATATCATATAAAGGTTGAAATGATACAATAAACTGAGACTGTGGAGGGGTTCCAGGAGGTAGGGCTTGTGAATTTGACCCTTTGAAAATGAAATAACAGAAATCATTAATCAATCATGAATACAACAAAACGTACATATATACATTGATGAATGATAATCAAATGATTTGCTTTTAAAAAATCACAAATCCATTGGATATATAGGAAGGGGGAACATTGATGTCACATGTGAAGGGGATCATAGTTAATCCTCTCATTACCAAGCATTGGCGGCCCCATGCCAATAATAACTCAGTTTCCTGCCTATGAGACTGAGATGGGTAAGAGAAAAATATTTTACTGAAGTAATCAAGTCTACTAGCGCTTCAGGACTTTTGAAGTTGGCATATTCTCTAGATGTATTATTCTTACTGAAGGCTTATTCTGCTATAGATCTTTTTAAAGCAGCACTGAAGCCATATTACTATGATTCTATATTCAATGCATAAGTTATTAAAGAAGAAAGGTCAAGGTCAAAGTTTGTAATTTCACTGTTCTAGCCTTAATCAACCCATTTTTTATTCACAGTGCATGCACATTTTCTATTACAAGGGATTATGGTGATCCTGCACTATTTGTGCAGCATGACAGGCATACCAGTTGACAGCTCACAATAAATTAAATTTCCTGAAAGTAATTCTACCTAAGTTTGAGTGTGTTTTCTTGATGTTCAATTGCAAATATCATATATTTTCATATCAATTCATATTTCTTTGTCTGCTCTTTCTTGTCCCTTTGTTTTGTGTCCATCGTCGCTATCCTCTTTCTTCCCTTTTTTTGTCCCTTCTCTCCCATTAGGTACCTGAAAATGAGGAGGCATTCACTGTACAGCTGACCGCTGTGAGCAATGGAGCACGGCTGAATTCTTCGGCCTCGTCCATCCAGCTGGTCATCCTGGAGAATGACAGTCCTCTTCGATTCTCTCAGCCCATGTACTTCTTTGACGAAGACGCAGGGAACGTGTTTGTGGAAGTCTTGCGGGGATTGGCAGAGGATGGTATCACAAGTCTCGGTCCCAGCAGTGGTGAGGTGACGGTAGGGTACTACCTGTCACCCAAGGGAGCTGAGTTTGGGCTTGACTTTATTGCACTCAACGGCAGTATCACGTTTGCCTCTGGTCAGACGCGCATGAACATAGACATCGGGATTCTGCCTGATGCCACACCTGAACTCAGTGAAGACATCTTGATCACCCTTGCTAATCCATCGGACAACGCAGTCCTTGCGGAACCGTCGATGACAACTGCACGAATCCTAGCCAACGATGACCACAATGGTGTCCTGTCCTTTAATACCTCGCTCTCACAAGGAGCTCCGTATGTCGTTGTCGACGAGGAGACAACAGCGGTCGTGCAGGACTTTGTGGTGGTACGGACAGGCGGGGCTTTCGGAGAGGTGACTGTGACCTACCAGGTGCTGCGCAGTGCAACACAGGTCCCAGAGTCATCTGGGATCATCCGCTTTCAAGAAGGACAGCGCTCACAAGAACTGCCCATCCCCATCACGCAGGACGACATCCCGGAAGAAGCAGAGGTCTTTATCGTCAGACTTCTCCCTGAAACCGTCACGGGTGGAGCCCGTCTTGAGGGGTTCACTGAAGGAACCCTGGTGATTCGCGATAGCGACGATGTCTATGGAGTCTTGCAGTTCTCTTCTGACAACGACCAGTCCATTGTGGTTGATCCTCAGCCCAGAAGGCTCCAGATCTTGCTCACCAGGAGTGGGGGAACCGTGGGGGATCTGTTGGTGACATTCAACGCAACATACATGTTGCTAGATGGGAGCACAGTTCCTATTGAAGGTGTGTGAAGTAATACATCATTTGGTTTGATTTTTTTTTTGTTCCTGTATTCCACAAGTACTAATTAAATGCTTTTTAGGGTCAGTTCTCATTGAATACTGCAAGAACTTTAGAATTTATAGTCAAATTTCAAAGTTTATTTGTATCATGAGGGCTTTAAAGGTCATCTGCTTTCTCCAATAACAGCTTGAAAATTTAAACAATACATGGAGTACAGTCCATGCATTTTTTGTGTATCTCAATGGATAGGTAGTTTTTTGCAATTAATATTCTTTTTTCTCTCAAAAGATTTTCTTGAGGGTGGTGGGAGTGGGTCTACGGTCTTCCTCGATGGGAACTCTGTTCACCGTTTTGAGCTCTTGATCAGCGCCAGTGCCTACCTGAGCCTAGGAGCCCAATTCCACCTGACACTCTCTGACGTCAGTCTGCTCAGCCCCACTCCTATCCTGCCTCCCAGCAGCCCTCGAGTAGGGTCAAAGGTCACTGTGTCACTTCTTGTCACAGCAGACATCGCAAACGGAGAGATTGGGTTCCAAACTGGAGGACTGGTGGTGAATGTGCAGGAACCTAGTGGGCAAAGTCCCTTTCAGGTAAGAAGACAAAGATGCATACCCTGAATTAGAAGAGAGACAAACCTTTTTAAGGATGTTTGAGTCATATGATGAAATGATATTATTTCTAGTACTCAACAATATAGATCAAAGCTGGTAGTTACTATAACTATCTATATGTTACATCCTGAAGTATCAACCTGTCTCTTATATCATATATTTTTCAATTTATCTATTCCTCAAAAGCCTGCAATAAACTTGATTGCTATGAGTGATACTTACCCATCCTTTTTGCGGTATTTTTTTTCAGAATCAAACTATTAGTAATCACAAACATTAAAATGCATTGTCACAGCTTTCTGTTTGTTTTATCAGGTTTTCTGATCACATCCAGGAACTGGAAATATTTTTGACATTTATTCCTGGTCAAGGTCCGACACACAATCTTTCACTTTCTGGGTCCCAACATTACTCTCTTTTATCTCTCCTGGTTGCAGCTGTCTCTGAATTTGACTCGGGAGGGTGTCTCGGGTGAGGCTACTGTCCTCTGGCGAATAGTCACGCTTCAAGGACAAGTGACCAGCGCATCAGAGGCAGACTATGGAGTGTCTAATGGTTCCGTCGTGTTTGCTCCAGGTAAAGTCAACCAAATAAACAAAATTAATATTTCTACACATAGACTCACAAAATTGACTGTTAAGTTTGCATTCATGCATCTTAATCTTGGTTTGAACATGTACAATATAAGTGAGCTTCAGCTCCTCCTAAAAATGGTACTTGCTTGCCACAATATTTGTAATGAATACCCCAGTGTCATTATTTCAAAGAGCAACCCCACAATCCATTGCCATCTCACGGTAGATTTCTTAATTGAAGTGCTGCAGTGTCATTATTTCAAAGAGCAACCCGTGATCCATTGCCATCTTATGGTACATGTAGATTTCTCATCAACCACTTTTTTAATGATTACTGTTCCCGTAATCATGAATGATGTTGTTGATTATACCATTGATATATAAGTTTTAAGGCAATATCCCTCATTTAGACAAAATGCTAAGTAAGAGTTCTATAGAATAGAAGTAGAATGAAATAGAGAACGCTTGACCCAGTTTGGGCCGTACCACTGCTGCTTTGGTGTTGGGATAGAGTACATGCTATTGAATAGATTTTTTGGTGACCATAAGAAGTAAAAACTCAAAGCAGTCAATTAAGTTTGAAAATATGAGATGTGCTTTGCGTTAACAAGATCTTTGGTTGTGTTTTCGTAGGAGAATCAAGGCAGGCGATAACAATAGAGATTCTCCCAGATGATCTGTCCGAGACTGATGAAAGCTTTCAGGTGGAACTGTACCAGATTTCCCCTCAGAATCAGTTGCTGCGTGAGGGCGACACCATTGCTACAGTGACCATCCTGGAGAATGACAACCCTGGAGGGGTATTTGGATTTGCTCAAGGCACTGCGGAGATGTTTTCAGTTACGGAGGGTGGGGATGTAGTGCAGGTGATTATTGAGAGGATGGGTGGGAGCTTGGTGGAGCGCAGCGTCGTATACTCCATGGAGGGAGACGTGAGCGGGGAGTTCTACGGTGCGCAGGGGCTTGCAGAGTTCCCAGCGGGGGTGAACACCTACACCATCACGCTGGCTGCCGTGGCTGATGGCATCCCAGAGCTGGACGAAACCTTCCTCCTCGTTCTCTCACCGTACGGAACACCCCCTAGCCAGCTGGGTAACCGCACCACCGTCGCAGTGACGGTCCTCAGCAACGATGACCCGTATGGTGTCATCCAGTTCTTGGACAATCCTTCTGTTATCTACATTGATGAGAGCACCGCAAGCCTGAACCAGACTGCTTATTTTGCCGTGGAGCGATCCAGGGGAACGTTCGGGGAGGCTTCTGTTGCCTGGTCTGTCCAGACGGCTGGCTCGCTGTCTGACATTGTCCCTACACAAGGAGTTGTCTCTTTTGCCAGTGGAGAAAGTCTGAGAAACCTGACAGTGACGGCTCGCAATGATGAGGTATCGTACCATTTTTGTTATAGATCAGGGCCCTGTTGCCTAAAACTTACCATTGATGGTAACTTTGCTACCAATGGCAACTTCTGTGGAAACCTTGAATTTGAGTGGCTGTTGAGTGGTGTTACCATGGTAGTTACCATTGATGGGAGAGTTACCATCAATGGTAAGTTTTATGCAACAGGGCCCAGATATTATTATTCTTCCTTTGTACCTGATTATGTCCTTATAAGCTTATTCCTTTCAGACAATCATTGGCTTTGCACATTTAAAAGCTAATTGAAAGCAGTGATTGAGTAAGATGCAAATATATAGGGAATTATACTCACAACTGTTTTTTTTTTGTCCTGAAAGCCATTGATCTGTACATGAAGCAGTTGCGGAATGTTTCTCAATTATCTTAATAATAACAGAGGATCTTGTACAAATTTGTTATCAAAGAAACGTGATACATAGAGAGAGAGAGACATCTTAAAAAGATACTGTTGACTTTGAATAAAAAAATAATTGCTTTTGTTGTGTTCCAACCCAGTGAAAAGTTCTAGAATAGAAGGCCACAATGAATTTGTTTGTTTACATCAAATAGTTACAATTCATTAGTTATGTAGTTATGTATTACTAGGACACCTCAAGTCTGTCTTTGTAAGTGAAGTGACATGTCTCTTTAACCAGATGCCGGAGGGGCCAGAAGCATTCACTCTGACGTTGTCAGAGCCTACTGGAGGGAGCCGCCTGGGAGAGCCCATCACAGCTACACTCAACATCAACAAGAATGATGATGCAGTCTTCTTTGAAGGTATGTCTTCTTGTTATCTTATCTTCTTTTGTTTTTCTTTCTTTTTCTTATTCTTTTCTGTATGAATTCTTTGTGACTAGCTCACATCTCCCGTTACTACACTCTCAAATTTTTGTTTCACCTCATTTATATTTTGTTTAAATACTGAAAATCAAAGCTAAACACACTATTGTGTAAGTGTGTAATTGAATATAACTAATGGATGAAACAAATTCCCTGTTGTGTTGCACTTCTTATAAATACTTCACTCTCTGCACATGGTCTATTTTTAGAGCATCAAGTGGTGCCAAACACTGTCCTTGCATTGAATGGGTCATTTTCTTTCTCCCTGGAGGTCCTGAAAATGTCACTGTGACAGAGCCTGGTGCAATCACCTTGACCGTCCGACGGAACGGCACCGGTGACTCTGCGGCTACGGTAGATTTCCAGACGAGGGCGGGCTCCGCCAGTCGGGGAGATTATGCCGAGACCAGCGGATTGCTGAACTTTCCCGTTGGGGTTCTGACCGCCCAAGTCAGCCTGGCAATCCTTGATGATGTGGAGCCAGAGGATGATGAGACGTTCAGCGTTGAGTTGCTCAACCCAATTGGTGAGACACCAGGCCCTGTTGCATAAAACTTACCATTAATGGTAAATTTGTCATCCATGGTAACTATCATATCATGGTAAATTTGTTATCAATGGTAACTATCATATCATAGTAAATTTTTAATCAATGGTAACTATCATAGTAACATGGCTCGACAGCCAATCAAAATCAAGGTTTCCATAGAAGTTGCCATTGGTAGCAAAGTGACCATCAATGGTAAGTTGTATGCAACAGGGCCCAGGGATGGCATTTCGAAATCCACCAGATATAATGTTCCAAAAATATACTATGTAATACCAGAACACATCTTGAGGAAAATTCTAACCAATATTACTGAGCGCATGATCAGCACACCTTTCTCAAGGCAGCCAGTTATGAACTTCTTTCAAGTTTCTGACATACACAAACATGGTACTAGAAAAAACAATGTGCCTCAATGTCCATCAGCGTGCCATATTGTATTTGTAGTGATAAAAAGTTGAACATGCAAATTATTTTTGGACATAATGCAAGTAAAAAGTATGGTTGTATGTGTCTGTGTCCAGAGATGAAATGCCCTTGAGCAGTTTTATCTGTCCTCCTTACTCCTAACTTATTTCCTAAATAAGTGTGCTTGAAATGTATGCCCTGATTAAGAGTAGTGGTATTCGGTAGTACTTGCACTAACAGTGCTCTATCCCGATCACGTTAGGTATGCTTTGAATTGTGCACACCTTTTTATTCCAATGTTTCCAAATATTTTTTTCAAAATCATCATGCCAGTGTGTTCACCAATTTAAATTGTTGTTAACCAATTAAATTCTTGTATTTCATTTGTTTGATGTCAAACATTTTCTTTAACTGAGTGTTTTTCTTCTCCAGGTGATATTGTTATATACGGGACTGGCCTGGTAACCGTTGTCATAGAAGCCAATGATGACCCTGGGGGCGTGTTCAGTTTCCAAGGGCCGACCTTTGATGTCGTTGCAAGAGAAGAATCGGTCCTCACCTTCATGTGAGTTTATCAGTACAATTCTCCCTATCGCATATAGCCGATATCAAGCGATATCACCTTACGATACCGATATCTGATCAATTGCTCTTGGGATGTATACTTCCGGTAAGAGTTTGCTACGTATTCAATTCATGCAATAACTGACAGAATCTGTAATTTCAACCCTCGTAAACCTTGTAATATTAAAATGGAAGGGTTGTTACATGGATGAAGGACTTGAAAAAAATACCACCAATCACTCACGGCGATGTTTTTGCCTACCTCAACATTGATTGTGGATGGACTAATGGAAGAATGAAAAGACACAAGCAAGACGATGGCTATATGATGTTCGTGAACCGGAAGTTCATATCCCAAGAATTGAATGTAAAAATAATTAGAGTTTCACACGCGTTCAGATTCGGAGAGCTATATGTGATAGGGGGAATTGTAATGAATGCAGTTTCTTTAAAGGGCATATACTGTACTGGGAAGGCAAAAAAGCCTTCAAAATGTAATTGTTAGCAATCTTCTTGCCACTGGTCTTAAATTCATGTATTGTCTATTTTAGAAGCATGCTGAAAGTTATTTGCCCTCAAATGATCTACATTTGGAGTAATGAGTGATTAAATCACAAATCCTCAAAATGTTCGGCCCGAACATTTTGAGGATTTAATCATTAATCATTAAACTCAAAATTATGACTGATATGGCTTGATTTACAAATCTCATCTTCTGTTGTTCACATAAATATCATTAAATGTATCTGAAACGATGAGAGATTTGTAAATTCCATGTTGAAATGATTCAGACTACATTTAAACTTGTCTTGACCACGTCTTGCCCCAATCCCTTGCAGTGTGGTCAGAGAGCGAGGCAGCTATGGCACTGTGCTGGTCAGCTGGGTTAAAAGCTGTTACACTGCTTGTACAATCTTCAAAATATCTTACAAACATGCAGGATACCTGACTTTCTTACCCCTCTCCTTTCCCCTCTCCTTCTCCCACACCCTTGCAGCGTGGCCAGAGAGCGAGGCAACTTTGGCACAGTGATGGTCAGCTGGGAGGTCTTCTCCAATGCCACACCAGACGCCCTCACTGACGGACAGGACTTTGAGGCGGTCAGAGGTCAAGCGGTGTTTGTGACCGGCCAGACTCAGGCCACTATCACACTGCGTGCTCTGGCTGATGGTATCCCAGAGTTCGATGAACTATTCCAGCTGAGGCTGGTCGGTACAGAAGGTGAGTTTGGTTTGATTGTGGAGGTTGTTTTGCTCATGTGAGTTTCGGAGGTGAGGGCAAACTGAGACATGTGACATTGTAGACCTGTGATTTAGATACCTGTATGGCACTAAACCCTGATAAACTCTACTAGGGATGGGGGGGGGGGGGATGGGATGAAGCCCCTCCCCTCCCAAATTTATTTTTGATGAGAGTTTTGATTGATTTGTTTGTTTCTCCTGTCAATTCTCCAACACATTTTGGTACCACATTTTTGCTATTCTGACTGATCCTAGGAGTGTAAAATTACAATTGTGGAATGAGGATTTGCTCCTTTCGCTTTCTTTTATCAGCCATTAGTGAAATCAATGATAATTTCATGTTCACCTCTTATTTGTAGTTATTGAATAGATCACCCTCATGTCTTTGCTTGATATAACAAAACAAAATATTTAATATGCAATCTTCACACAGGATTGATAAGAATATGAAAAAAAAGTAAATTGGCATGTTTGTACTGAAATATTAGATTTGGGGCTATGCAAGGCAATACCTAAACCACTTTTAGGTGGGTGATGCGAGGCATTCCAAGGGATGATTTTTCAGTTGATACAGATGGGTAACGATATTCACGGTGTGCTGGAAGTCTTAAATTCTTACCGAGGCAGGCAGTGCGCACTATGACCTCATAATATATGCAACTTTCTAATTCACAACATTTCAAAAGTTCCCTTTCTAAACCTCGCATCAATGCATATTTTATTGCCAAGTAGAAACAGACCAGTGCCATGTTGCCTATATACAGGCATGAGAATGATTTTCTTTAAAAATATCTGAAAGTAAATTAAACCAACGGCGGGGGTCCAGGGGAAGCTCCTGGGTTTTAGCATTTTAAGGGGGTATAGGAAGCCATTCTGGAGTACCAATGTGATAGAAAAAGGAACCCATAGTGGTGTACCTATTTGGCGGGGGGGGGGGGGGGGGTGCACGTGCACCCTGGCCTGGGCCCCAGTCTAGACTATGCCCTTGGGTACCCATCAATCATTCATGCCCTTACAGACCACCCGATGGCTTGGTAGTCTGGCTCACCCCTGGGGCTTGTGTCACTCCATACCTCGGACCATCGTGACTTGCCCCAAGGGTGGTGGCAAAACAATGATAAACTTAAAACATAGACTAGTCATTGTCATTGATGAAGCCCAACATCAAATTAATAAGATCAAGATCTAGACTTATCATTCAATCATAATCATCAATAAAGATAAAGTTCACGAAGTTAGTAAGCTTCACTTTAAAATGAATGTCATGTACAGTAATTATTCACAAACAAAGTATTCAAATTACCAAAGTTTAGGCAGTAGTTGGTCCTTCTTTCACGGTATCTCTTCTTGTGTTTGTCTCCAGTGGCATGCTGACGCAGTGTTTTAAGACCTCCGTTGCCATACCTTATTAATCCTTATGCCGTCATTGCACCATAAGCACCAAGCTTCACCGGGATTGTACAGCTTACGAAAACAATCCCCAACTAAATGTTGATCAGGAGTGCCTTCCAAAAATACACGGTCACACCACGACCAGTTCCATCTATTTTTGACGGATTTATCTATCTCTTTCGGGTCCGCTTCTCCCCCATCGCGATCAACGAACTTCGGCTTGGATGCCGCCATTTTGATACTGCATAGTCTGAAAGACCAGCCGTTACGATGCTGTCAATTTCTCTCCAAGATGCGAACATTGTGGAGTGTAACGAAACAGCATCATTACGGCTGTTTATGAGACTGAAAGCCACCGCACACATGCTACACGATTTTCGGTCGCGCTCGCGCGCGCACCACTGAATCAGTTCAGTGGCTCGCACGATCAGTGCAGCAGTGGTGCGACCGAAGCTCGTGTGGTGTGCATCTGCGGTGCAATCTCGCGCTCCGTGCGAACAAATCGATCAGTGAGGCGCGTTCCCGGGGCGCGGCCCGGTAAGGATTCAGCCTCGCGGTGACTCGCTACGCAATGATTTCACTCGAAATGGTGAAGTACTTTTATAGTTTCTGAGTGTAAAAATGACTTGACCCCCCAGACCCTACCCCCCAAATATTATTTCAAATTCACATCGAACTCGGCGACCACAGATTTTGATGTAAAAAAATCGGAATTCCGATAAAAATCGGAAAATTCTCATGCCTGTATATAGGCTTTCAATTATTGTAAATTACATCTATGATTAATACAATGACAACAGGTCCAAGAATGAGAGCTCATTGGCTGTTGCCATGGTAGTTACCATTGAGGGTAAGTTACAATAATTGAAACCTGTATGCAACATGGTCCAGGTAGTAATAAAATACAAGGCAATTCAGGTGGGAGGTGATACATGGTGATGGAAGGAAGATGGAAAAACATGCTCAATGTTGACAGAATTATCAGATGGCACTTTGTAAAGTGCTCACCAAACACCTTGATTATAATATGACATTGATATCTCTGTGTGGACTGCAGGCGGTGGCAGGCTGTCCAGCACTCAGCCACTGGAGGCGTCCATCCTGATCACGGTCAATGACGACCCGTACGGCGTCCTCGCCTTCTCCTCCTCCTCACGAGAGAGAGACGTGGCTGAGGACTCCTACGTAGAGGACACTGACCTCGCTTCGGCCACGTTCACTGTCCAGCGCTTGCAGGGAACCTCTGGGTCTGTGGGGGTGAGCAGACATTGACCTCCTTCTCCTTCTCAAAGAAATAAACTTGGAAACACTTTGGTGACATGAGAGACTAAACATGGCTTACTAATAAATACTATTTAGAGAAAAGTAAAACTTTCAGTAACACCATGTGGTTGTATTCTGTTGGTTAATTTACCCACCTATGGCGTGAAGGAAGGAGAAGAAAGAGTGAAAAGGAGAGATGATTCTTATTTGTATAACACTTACACAAGACTATTTTTAGCTTCAGTTTTTGGTGCTGGAAATAAATTGGATGAAATGGAAGAAAAAGAAGAGGGTGGTGATGAGAGTTGTGAACTAGTCACAAAGTAGTTACACAGAGAAAAGAGGAAAGAAATGAGAAAGACAAAATGTGGAGAAGTTATAGTAAGTTTTGCAATTAACTACAGGATTCTTTCAGTATCAGTCTCAACGTTTCGGCCGTGTGCTTTGTTCGTCATGCGGAGAATAACTCGAAGAAACTGATGAGCGGGCAGGGTATTTATGGGATCTGAAGGGATCCGAAATAACCTGAGAGTGTTCAAAACGGGCCAACATTCAAAGAACATTTAAACATGGCTTGCGCTCTCTCACCATGGGTAGATTTCCCGGAGACTATCGGTAAGGCTGTCTGGTCTCCAGGAGATGTCTCCAACTAGTCTCAAGGCCAACTTACAGATGATTAAACAAATTAGTCACTTAGTTGTATCTTGGTAATCAATTTAGTAATCCACTCTGATATCAAAATGTAGTGAGGTAAACAAAAATATGCACTTGTAAGCAAGTCAAAAGTACAGTGACAGGTTACATGAGATCAATTTGTAATGGATGTACTTATGCATGTCATAGAAAAATACATAATTTCTAGAGAGGAGATATTGTGGACTCTATCGCATGTTTCAAATTGTAGTACTACCTACCAGATTACCGACACATTCTTTATTTTTATGCAGACTTTTAACATTTTATTCTTTATGATTTATGCAAATGTAATGCATATTCTTTGAAGGAATTTATCTTCTTTGTTATTTCTCCAGGTAAATTTAATTGAGTAGAGGTGCTCATTTTTATGTCAATCATCTTAGTACCATGTGTTCTGTAACTGTAATATTTCAGTTGGCTTTTCATGGCTTGGTAATGATAGATTCATTTATCTATTTTCCCCCCAACTTTTCAAGGCGGTGTGGGAGCTCTATTCAGATAGCATATCTGGAAACCTTCCCACAGTGATTGACCTACTCTTTGTTGGGGAGTTTTCACCAAACGAGGGCGTCAGTCTGGTATCTGGGCAGCAGAGGCAGTATACTGGAACACCCGTCTATTCATTCAGTGGACAAATCCGTGAGTTGCGTCAATCTTGTGTTCAATGTGGCGATGTGTTCAACACATTTACAGAATGTCGTATCCCTTCATTGGAGTTACGGGGTTGCAATCATAGCAGAATCTCTTTACTGTCGTCACAGGATCTGGATTTTGTTTCATTTCAGTGGTTTTATGATTTTGAGAAGATTCCCTAATGGTATCCTGAAATGAAAACAAGAATAAGACCCATTGACGACATGCACCGCATCGATAGTGGGTACCATAGCCTTTCCTTCTACTACCCCATGCCAGTTATTGCCTTTTTTGAAGTTTTTTTGTCATGAATTTTAATCAAATTGACTTTCATTTATCATAGTCTTTTCCATTACAATCCATTGCACTTAGATGTGGTAATTGGACAAGAAAATGTATTTTTTCACTTCTGAATTTGATTTGTATTATGTCATGCTCGGTTTGAAATACTTTTACAGTGGAATACAAACGTTTTGAAGGCATAGCATGTTTGACAGGAGGAAAAACGGCAAATATTAACCAACTGAACAAATACGCATAGAGATATATTGATGTATAGAAAGGTAGATAGATAGATATCCTATGGGTTGTAGAAGAGCAAAAAAGAACGGAAGATGGCAGATGAACTGACAAACTAACCACCTGGACATCTTGGACTTAGAGGTAGATATAAAAGATAGTTTGGTACATGTACAGTTGAAGCCAAAAGTTTACATACACCCATGGAATTCAGTGAAATTTCTTCATTTGCCAAACATCATAAAATTTGCAATATCTTCAGAAATATAAATACAAATGTACTACCATGACGAATTTGGTATCTCATAAAAGAGTGTATTAAGCTCCTTCACATGATTGAAATGCTGTTTGAATTAAATCATATTTCAGGTGGAATTTTCTTTGAAGAAAAAAAAGTACTATGCGTGCCAAAAGTACTCTATTGTTTGTTATTATATTTTCAAAAAATTGCTTCATAGAAATATATAAATGTCAAATTTATGAATTATATTGCATTTTCTATCACAATATGTCACCACTGAACAAAAAAGTGTAGTCTGAAATGTTTGTGTTGAGAAGTAACTAGCACAAATATGAAATGTTTTTGTAAAGTTATTTTTAATTTGTCTAAAATATGAAGATTTTGGGGAAAAAATAACACCGAAATATTTTTCAACTCCTGATGAAAAAGCAATGTGATGTAGGGGCATGATATACTCATTTGTTTGATATCAAATTCGTCATGACAACACAGATATTTTATAAGATACAGTGAATTTTGTGATGTTGTGCAAGTTTCAACTTTTCTTTTAATTTCATGGGTGTATGTAAACTTCTGGTCTCAACTCTATGTGTGCCAAAAGTGTTCCTAGTATGATTTATGAAAGAGCGCCATTTGAAAGGAATTGTTTGTTTTTTGCCGTGTTGTTTGTCCTCCGCAGTGGCCTTCATGACTGTACCCCAGACCTACCACCCGTCCCGCACGGCCACAGCGGCCGGCTTCTCCCTCAGCGCTTGGGTTAAGCCCAGCTCCAACTGCAACGGCTTCATCGTGTCCAAGGTGTCGTCCTCCTCTGCCCTCATAACCTACTATGGTCTCAAGCTACAGGTGCAGTCGCAGGGAGTCACCTACCTGGAGCTTCGCTACTCCACCTCAGCAGTGGTGAGCTTAATCAGTGTGCTGTAAAGTTAATCCCCTCTCCCTCCCTCTCCCTCCTTCCTCCCCTTCCCCACCCCCCACCCCCCCCCCTACTAGGAATACTCCCTCATTACCTACTATGGTCTCAAGCTACAGGTGCAGTCAGAAAGAGTGGCGTACCTAGAGCTACGCTACTCCACCTCAGCAGTGGTGAGCTTAGTATGTTTGCTGTCATGTTAATCCACCTCCCTCTCCCTCCTTCCTCCCCTCCCCTCCCCCCCCCCCCCCACTAGATATACTCCCTCATGACCTGCTAAAGTCTAAAGCTACAGGTGCAGTCCGAGGGAGCCAAATACCTAGAGCTACGCTACTCCACCTCAGCAGTGGTGAGCTTCGTCTGTGTGCTGTCATGTTAATCCCCTCTCCCTCCCCCTCCCTCTCCTCCTCCCCTAGAAATACTCCCTCATGAAATACCACAGTCTCGAGCTACAGGTGCAGTCACAGGGAGTTACCTACCTACGTTTCTCAATTTTAGTGCCGACTGAATTCAGTGACCCATGAACCGTAAATAGTGTAGCCTCCGGGTTACCCACGCTGTAACATTTGCGCCTGGCGGGTGCATGCTTTAAGTGCTTCTGTGCTGTAGTGTAGGGTCGCATTTCGTACGTCGGCAAATCGTAATTACTACATCGCTCTCTGTTGAACGCAAAGGAAACAGGTTCTTCTCCTCAAATTTCTTAGGTGAAAGTTGTCCATACCTTGCAGCAATTGCAGACAATGTCCAATGTGAGCTGTAAGCACCGCAAATATCAACATCATTTCCACAGACACCATGGTCAAACGATATTCAAATAAACTAGATTGATATGACTTAATTTGTATTATTTTACGCAAAGTACCTAAAACCGAACACGAGTAGATCTATCGCATATCAGTACACGCACAGTATAGTACAGTAGGTATATAAGCATGCGTTACGCACGCGGGAAGCGCAGCTGCTGCACGTTGAGAGGGGGCAATAGGTTACCATGACAATTAGTCCAGTTTCACATGTGTCATGGGTAGTCGACATGGCAGTATAAAACGACTAACCCCAGGCTAAAGTTACCTGCTTCTGTAACGGGGTAAAGTCGCGCGCAGTATAAAATAGGGGTATAAGTAACATCACAGTGGTGGTGCCCGCAACTCAAGAATCTCTCCTTGGAGAAACCACCACGTTGCCCGCTACATCAAATTTCTATCATTGGGAATCCTGCGGTGCATGATGCCCATTTCAATGGTATTCCTTTATTCTTCTTCAGCCATTGTCGATTCACTGCTGGATGAAGGCCTCAGCATGGTCTCTCCACTTCCACTTCTCTCTTTCCCTCGCATATTTAGAGCGGTTGGTATCATGCTAGAATTGCCCTATTTCATCTCTCCATCTCTTTCTTTGTCTACCTCTGTTTCTTTTTCTGTCAAGAGGTGTCCATTCAGTAATTTGTGTACTCTTTCCTTCTGGAGATATGACCAGCCCATTTCCATTTACGTTGTTTGATTACTTTCATTCTGTCCCTGACCTTGGTCTGCTCCCTTATCCATTTATTGGTTTTGCGATCATTGTGAGTGATGTTGATGAGCATACTTCGCTCCATGTAATGTTGTGCGGCGGCTAACTTTCTCTCCATTTTAGTTGTTAAAGACCATGTTTCTGATGCATATGTCATTATTCATTGAATATCAATAAATAGAATATAATTTTTTCCTCTCCAGACAAATTATGCAGGGGCTGCTACAACAGTCTACGACTTGGACCTGACAAACAATGAATGGCACTTTATTGTTGCAACAGTTGACAACCAACGACAGCTTGCTAGCATATATGTGGATGGAACAGCAGTAGGGGGTGACATGTAAGTTGATCTAGACTTCTTAATATCATCATCTCAACATCGTCACAACGTATCTTTCCCTTTATTACTTTCTTTGGTTGTATTCCCACAGAGCAAATACAGGTAGCATATTTTTCAGATATCCTTCAGTCTCTCCAACTGTCAGCTTTTGTGACTTTATCAATAATATCTATCACATCTAATGGAACTATCTACTGCAAACATTATTACTATGAAGATGTTTCATTACTACCATCAAATAAGTGTGTATTCCAATTGAAGTGTGAAACTCTCCTCACATATGTTATCACATAAAAAAAAAATGTGTTTTGCTTTGTGTAAATTTGAACACAAATTTGCTTCTTTAGGATGTATGACATTGAATTGCTGTCTCACAGAAGGAATAAAATTAGGGCAAATAAACCAAAAAAATCTGCTTATTATTACACACACGCGCACGCACATGCACACGCACATGGATACACATGGACACACATGGACACACACACACACACACACACACACACATACGCATACACACAGAGAAGCATTGTGCAAATGTCCTGGGGGGCATTTCACCAAAGGACTTGTCGGACGTTTTATCCGACAAACTGTTACAAGCTACTGAAATGCTTACATCTTATTGGCCGAGAGCAAACTTGTCGGATAAAATATCCGACAAGTCCTTTGATGAAATGCCCCCCTGATTTCTGCTTTGTTCATTGTAGAGCCCTGCTGGATGTGGTGTTGGACGGGGATGGAGAGATGTACGTGGGTGCCTCCAGGCCAGGCGTTGAGCTCTACACAGGCTTGCTTCAAGATGTCCGCATCTACAACAGCAAGCTCCAAGAAAGGTATGGCTTAGAGGGCAGAGAAGAGAGACCGGGGCCCCGTTACATAAAACTGACCACTACTGGTAACTCTGTCATCAATGGTAACTACCATGGTAATATTACTCCACTGCCAATCAAAACTTACCACTCGTGGTAACTCTGTCATCAATGGTAACTACCGTGGTCACATCGCTCAACAACCAATCAAAACTTACCACTCATGGTAACTCTCTGTCATCAATGGTAACTACCATGGTAACATCGCTCAACGACCAATCAAATTCAAGGTGTCCATAGAAGTTGCCACTGGTAGCAAAGTTATGGTCAGTTTCAAGCAACAAGGCCTGGTAGATTACTTGACTTGTTAAAATAACTCGATACATGAAGTCAAATAATACTGACATGTGCATAATGAGTGTTTTTCCATATTTAGAGTGCAGTCGTGTTGCATGATGTTGAGCTGTATGAAGATCCTTTAATCATAATTGGCTCTATCCTTCACAAGCTTTTACTTCAAGGATTCTTGCCGCCTTTTTCATGTTTCTTTGAAATACATGTACTTTCATTTGAAATACCTATCTATTATTGTAAATGTAAATTGTAAATTCTACTGAAGTTTGTCATTACTTGATTATGTTAGTAGGAGATTATTTGTCTTTATGAATAATATGAACAAGAAGGATATAAATGATTCCTAAAAATATGAATATAAATAATTGAAATTGAAATTGGAATGCAACATCCTAAATAACCCTTTGAAATTCCTTTGAAATATGAATAGAATGCATGGAACTGCAAAGACATAATGGAAAGCCGCAAATTTGACAAATTTCATGAAAATATTTTCTGTATTTTCCAGAGAAATGCGTGAGCTGATGGCCAGTCCTGTGTCTCAGGATGTGATCCCTATCTCCGGTACCGTGACCTTTGCCCCTGGCCAGACCGCGGCAACCCTCCAGGTGACCTCAGTGCAGGACATGGAGGAGGAAGGCAACGAGGTCTTCACCATGGTCCTCATGTCGGCTCGAGGGGGCGCTGCCCTCAGCGATGGGGGCAACGTTGCCCTCCTCTCAGGTAAGCTGTGGGGGGAAGGGGGGAGGGGACTACCTCAGTGGTAGCGATATAATGACCGATATAGGAAAACATGAAATAATAATTTGTAAATTTGCATAAGCAGAGCATGTATGCTGCATAGAAAAGCATTGTGTATGCATCAAATAGTAAGGATGTCGCTGTACCGACAATTATAAGAAAATATTCAGGTTCATATGCATTCTTCTAGGTGCTGCATGTACTGTACTAGATATTGGTGTATGTAATGCTACTAACTTTTCAAAGTGAAGATACATGAATGAATAGTCATGATCTGTAAGCTGAGCAGTATAGTACACATGTGCACATCAATCCTTGACATATACGTAATAACAAAAATCCTAAGATTACATACAATGATGTACAGTCTCACTCATTTTGGGTGAATATTGCCTCAAATACTGCATTAAAGATCTTAACCCTATATAGCCCGTGCTATTTTGAAATCGCATAGCCCGGGGGGGGGGGGGGGGGGGGCAAAAACAGCCCCCCCCCTAAGATCTCGACTGTTGATCACGCGATCGCGACGAAAATTAGCATGTACGTCGCCGATGACGTAATCTCCACAATTCAATTGTCAATTGCACCAAAATTATTCAAATTTATTTTTGATTAATTAAATATGCTAATTAAATGCATAAAATCATAATTTGGTTGAAAATCTTTAAATGTAGCCCCAAAACTGCTAGATTTCAGTCCAGACACTCTTCTTAGGATTATTATCAAATTACGATTTTAAAAAATTGAAATATCAAAGTTTTTCTTATGTATTTTATTG